>VTPC01002446.1:16643-49433 GCA_011009095.1 Ignelater luminosus
TCTGTTTCTAAAAAAACTATAACAGATTACTTTAACAACTTACGTAAAACATTGTAAGATGTTCCACCGTGCAACATATTTAATTACGACGAGACAAATTTGCAAGACAACCCAGGGAATAAAAAGATGCTCTTTCGGCGTGGTACTAAATACCTAAAAAGAATTTGTAATTTTACGAAAAGCGCTACCTCTGTAATGATGTGTGGGTCGGCATCAGGCGATTGTTACCTCCATACGTTATTTATAAATCTCAAAAGCTGCAGGTTCAGTGGACGGAGAACGGCCCCAAAGGGCGTCCTTGCTGCAACAAAAGATGTTGTGCATTAGGGTCTAGATATAATCGCACGCATCATGGATGGATAGACGCCCAAACATTTAGTGACTGGTTCATTTATGTTTTCTACCTCATACAAAAGAACTTGAAGGTAGAAAAGTTTTGCTGGGTGATAATTTATCATCCCATTTTACCAATGAGGTGTTGTGGTTATGTGAAGAGAACAATATTGCCTTTGTTTGTTTACCAAAAAACTCTACACATTTAACACAACCTTTAGATGTGGGGTTTTCTAAAGCATTTAAGACATCGTGGAGGTCAACTTTATGTAGATGGAAGCAGTCACATCCGTCTTATACATCAATCGATAAAAAATATTTTGGTCAATTACTAGCTAGCTCTCTAATTGAAATGGATAAGAAAGGGGAAGGTGGTACCTTTGCCATTAAAAAAGATTTAATCGCTTCTTTTAAAGCCACTGGAATCGTACCTTTAGATCCAAAACGAGTTTTAAATAAGATTCCAGGAGAAGATGACTTTGACAATAATTCTGTTAACAATGTTTTAGTAAACTACTTACAACAACAAAGATTCACGGCTACACCTTCAAGACGGAACATTAAAAGACAAAGACTTGAAGTAGAGCCAGGTAAAAGTGTAACCGCTCCTAATGAATCAACTTCAGAAGATGAAACAGAACTACAACTGCACGACGATTCTGACAACGAGCTTACTGAAGAAACCGGAGACGAATCTGAATATTATTCAGCAAATAAGAATTTAGAAAAAGGAACATATTTGTTGGTTAGAGTACTAGGAGGAAGTAGAGAAAAGACAACATATAGGTATGTCGCAATAATTGAAGAATCAACAGATGAAGGAATTGTAGTACTGGGTATGAAGTCTGTGAACAGCACACGAAATATATTCAAAGCTGTAAAGAATGACGAATTTATAATTGGAAATGGTGATATTATAGCTGTTCTTCCAAATCCTGATTTAAAAAACTGCGATGGTGAAGATATTTACACATTCAAAAATAATATTGATGTAAAAGAGATATAATGTTTCACTGAGTTTCCAATACTGATTAATATAATAATATGTAATTGTTCAGTTTCTTTTTCTTCTATATTGCAAATATTTCGACTTATGTTAATGTTCTGTGTGCGGAAATCTATTTAAAATACGAAGACAATAGGAATACTAATTTTACATGAAAATTTAACTAACGAGTAAAACTCTACGCTCAAAATAAAAAATAAAACTATCAATTTAGCTCCAAACTACGGTAATAAAAAGAAAAGTTGAGTGATATTGAGGAGATCATCATTGAGTGGCCCAAAACTGAACCTTGGGGTACGCCAGTCGTAATAGGATATGATTGTCAGGTTTTAACCTTAAAGTTTTGTTAGAGAGATAAGATTTAATTAAGTCATACATAATTAAAAATCATAATATGTGTTGTCATTTATGTAGAACAAAGAATGCATAAGAAACAGAAAAAGCATTTGATACAACCCGAAACAGTTTTGATAAATGCGGAATCCAATTTGACATGTAACGTTAACGTTCTAAAAATGGGAAACGCATTTTTGAAAAATAATGAAGTATAAATAACAAAAGATTAAAACCAAAAGAAAAACACCGTAATATTGTAATTATGCAAAAATGAAATTGTGACTAATCGCATCAAACACTTTAGAAAAATCAAGCAAAGTCACAGCAGTGACTAATTTATTATCCCTAGCGATAATAATATGATTCATGACAAAAACTAGAGAGAGAGCAGTACTAAATTTTTTCCTGAACCCGGATTGAAAAATTCGTGAACTTTTTCTAGAATTTCAGATAAACGAGAAAATATACCAACTACTCGCAGATCGGAAAAAGTTTCAAGATTTGTAACTTTAGATAAAGAATGTCCGATATGTACCTTTCCACGCAGACGGAAAGTAACCTCCTTCGATACAACAATATAAGAGAAATGAATTTGTCAATGAACAGACTAGATTATTTTACTTGAAATATGAAACCATTTTGCAAAATTAATTGAAGAATATATTCTCTACTTGAGTTTACGTCATGCAGATTCGTTTCTGTGATAAATTGACGTTTAATTTGGTTTGATAGAGAAACCTTAGTATTCTTATAGTTGTTTAGGATACCAGAACTTTCTGACCACTCGATATCTTATTATAATTCTTACATGAGTTGTATTCCCATTTGTATTAATATGCTATTACCTACTTATGTTTTCTAAATCAAGAAAAACATAAATAACGCTGGCAAACAAACATTCAAATTATCTCTTTCTGAAGCTATATTCATCTCTTGTGGTTTGCAATGCTTTGTTCTTTGATGGATGCACAAAGTGCTGTAAAAAAGGAATTTCACTTTTTCAGCGATGTTATATAAAAAGCTTTTTGTTTGTCTTTATACACACACTTTACGGCAGGTAAACCTTTGTTTTCGTTGGCGTAAGTAGTTTCCTATTTTGGGTTATATGCTATATTTAAAGTTAGTCTTCGAGTACTGTGTCATCAAAAGTATTACATTAAAATAGGCCATATCGGAGGTATTTTATTTTAACATATATTCCTTAATTTTGCGTATAACTTTTAAAGCTCTGTATAAATTTTCTATTTAGTTGTGTTGGTGAGAAATTTTATTTTTATTAATATGTAAATTAAGATTTCACAGACCTGAAAAATGTAATTTATAAAATATCATACCTTCAACGCATGCAAAATCAATATCGAGAAGAATTTTCTATTATACGTAGGATTCTCAAAACAAGAGTCGTTCAATTATAAAAATAAAAATTTCTCTGTTCAACGTACCAAAAACATCTTGATCATAGTTTTGATTATGGATTCAAATACTTATATATTACCTATACTTACAGTTCCGTATCTCGATCTAGATGTGGTCCTTTAGAACTCATTTACCTATCTATTAATGGCTTTACAGAGCTTTTATTAGAATAATTTCTTTCAATGTAATTTCATTTCATGCGAAAAATCTCTTTTTTGCGATCGATGCGTGGCTGCTTTGTGGATGATAGTTTAGACTTCAATTGACCATGGAAGAGATGTTTCTGGTACGATTTATAAACTGGTAGAAATAAAAAATATTTTATAGAAATCTTATGGATTACCATTTTTCTTGACAATATGTGCGGACTTGACGTGACATTGCTGAAGAGTGTTCTTATTTTTGTATTAGAAAACCCCCCATAATCAAGGTGTCGGTTTGGAGGTGAAAGGGTAATAAGTAATACTCAGTATAGAGTCTTTGTAGAAAAGCGTTTCTAAGGGATCTGTACATGTGTGCAGAAAGAATGCCGATATACAAATTCGCTGTTGAACAATGCTAGCGCAAGAATTCGTTTTCTTTTACCTATTGAGAGCTTCTGAGAAGAAAAATTTTTAATCAGCGACGGATCAATTGTTTTAGATTTTATTTGAACGCTTATGTCTTGTTCTTTACCCAAAAAGCGAAATATATTGACCTTTTAAATATGCTTTTTAACTTAGATACTATCTATTTACCTTATAGCTTTCTTTTTGTATTCTAATAAAAACTTCTAAAAGCTATTACTTAGTACTATTATATATGTATTTGGGATTAATACGAGGGTCGTTTGAAAAGTCCGTGCAAAAATAAAAACTACTTAATTGTTTGGGGTAAACCTTTTTTATTTTTCAACATAGTCTCCTTTTAGGCTTATACACTTCGTCCAACGCTGCTCTAGTTTGTTGATCCCTTCTGAATAATAGGATTTGTCCAAGTCTGAAAAATAGCCATTCGTTTCTGCAATCACCTCCTCGTTTGAATAAAATCTTTTTCCCGCCAGATATTTCTTCAAATTGGGGAACAAATAGTAGTCAGAGGGAGCCAAGTCTGGAGAATAGGGGGGATGTGAAACGAGTTGGAACCCTATTTCCATTAATTTTGCGACCACAACTGCTGAGGCGTGAGCTGGTGCGTTGTCGTGATGGAAAAGGACTTTTTTGTGGGCCAATCGTGGGCGTTTTTCTTGCAGCTCGGTTTTTAAACGGTCCAATAACGATGAATAATATGCACCTGTAATAGTTTTACCCTTTTCCAGATAGTCTATGAGGATTTTATCAATGATTTCTGGGCGTTCAGAACGTTCAGCGTCACTTGTGCCCATATGGCCATTCCGAAAATTTTGAAACCACTTATAAACTGTTCTAATCGAAGGTGCAGAGTCACCATAATGTTTATCAAGCTTCTCTTTAGTCTCCTGATGCGTTTTGCTTTTCATAAAGTAATGTTTAATTAACACACGAAATTCTTTTTCGTCCATTTTTTGAAAATCACTCGATTTCCTCGATTCAAACGAATGCCAAACACAAAGAAATAGACCGATCTGGCTGAAACTTGGTGTGTGTTCTTCCAAGAGATGCTACTAACTAAACATGACCTCGATATGCGCCAGTAGTGCCATCTCTCTGACTTTGCACGGACTTTTCAAACGACCCTCGTAATGTACATGTCATTCTTAAATATACGGTACTGTAGTTATACAGCTAAATACCGCATTCCCAGTCTCAATCTCCATGCCCTTCTATCGTACGCCAGGTCTTCACCCAAGTCCCTTTCTCTCATTGCTTGTCTAATTCCTTCATTCCATGATTTACGGGGCCGATCTTTCTTGTTTCTTCCTGACGGTTTCCATATAAATAGGCGTTTTGGCCATCTTGTGTCTTCTATCCAGAGTAAGTGTCCAAACCATTTTAGACTTCTTTTTTCTATCCTTTGAATAACCATTTCTGCAGCTATCATCCTGTTTCTTATTTCTTCATTTCTAACCCTCTGTAATCTTGATACCCTGGCAGTCCTTCTAAGATAGTCCATTTCTATATCTAACAGTTTTCGTTTTTCTTCTTCCTTGATTGTACATACCTCACTTCCGTAGAGAAGCACAGTTTCAACCATTCTCTGTCCTATTCGTTTTTTGTTTTTCTGCTAATGTAAACCTACCACTTTTCGAGCTTTTTGTAACCTCTGCTTTATTTCTTGTTTACCTATTCCATCTTTATCTATTACAGTTTCCAAATATGTAAAGTTATCTACCTGTTTTACGTTGGTGTCGTCGTTTATTAGGATTTTAAATCTTGTTTCAGAGTTTACAACCAGGTATTCAGTTTTCTCCAAGCTAACTTCTAGTTTCCATTTTTGGTATTTCGTATATAACCTTTTAAGCATAAATTCCATATCATATGAATCTTGAGCTAGAACTGCTTGGTCATCAGCAAAACTGAGCGTAAACAAATTAGATTCATTTATTTGAATACCCATTCCTTGGCATGCACGTTTCCAGTTTTTTAATGCTGCTTCAATATAGACATTGAATAGGAGTGGAGATAAACTGCATCCCTGTCTGAGACCTTTAGTGGTATTTATGGATTCCGAGATATATTGGCCTTTCTTTACATATGCTAAATTGTTTTCATACAACTCCTGAATAGTCCTAATCATATGATTAGTTGTCCCTATCTCTCTCAGTGCACTCCATAACTTATTTATAGGCACGTTGTCATAGGCTTTTTTAAGATCTACAAAAGTAACATGTACTTCATCCCCTTTACTAATTTTCTTTTCTAACAGTTGTTGTAATGTAAACAAATTATCCACACATAATCGGGCAGGTCTGAAGCCATTTTGATCGTCACCAATAGCGCCGCCCACTTCTTCTCTTAATCTCTTTTGCAGAATTTTTTCCCATAGTCTACTTAATGTGCTTGTAACACTCAATCCTTGATAACTGTTTGGGTCTTTTCTATTTCCTTTCTTGTAAATCGATGAGATCTAACATACTTTTCATTCTTGTGGTGTTTTTAGTTGTGTAAGGCAACTGTTCATCAAATTCTTTATCCTTTCGAATAAATCTATTCTTCTACTTTTAATTAATTCAGCCGTAATGTTACCTGGTTCAGGGGCTCTTCCTCCTTTCATTTTTTCTAATGTTTTGTCTTAGTTCGTCTGTAGTTATTAATCTCGGCTCATCAGTAGTTTCAATGATAACTTGTAATGTAGTAGGATGGTTTATTAGTTTTTTTATTATATTCACCTAGTACTTCTTCTGCAATCTTATGTATTGCATTTTTAATGTTATTATATTCTTCTTCAATATTCTCTACCGACGGGGTTTTACTTAACTCTATTTGCAATCTTCTTTTCTACAGTTCTTTTATACTGCCTTGTTTTAGTAAATGCAATTTGTATCGTTTAGTTGTTATTTTTGTTGTATTGTTCTCTTCAGATCTTGATGTCGTCTTATTCCTTTTCTTAGTCGAAAAGGGGTATACCATCTTAACCACCAATAGGTGATGGTCAGTTCCGCAATTGGCTCCTCTCCTTACCCTCGAGTCATATACTTTAAAGGTTGTTCTTTGGTTTACAATAATGTAGTCAATAACAGATTTTTGTTTTAGAGCTGGTCTTTCCCACATATACCGGTGTATATCTTTATGCGCAAAAAATGTATTTGTAAGTTTCAATTGGTATTGACTGCATAATTCTGTTAACCTTTCGCCACTATCGTTTTTAACTTCTTCTGCATACCTTCCTACCATTTGGCTTTTTGTCTGACTTTTAATTCTTGCATTTAAATCTCCTGCTATTATTATGTCATGATAACCTTTTATATCTTTTACTACGTCCGTGAGATCTTCATAGAACTCATTTTTTGCTTGATTATCTGCTGAGTCTACAGGAGCATAAGCTCTTATAATCGTAACATCATACCCATATATTCTTATTGTTATCGTCATTATTCTATCTGATATATATTTATAATCCTTTATGTCGTTCTTTATTAGTATGGATACTCCAGAACGCGCTGTTTCTGATTTATCGACTCCTGACCAAAAGTGAAGGTAACTTTCCAGATCTTCAAAACCATAGCCCTTCTTTTTTGTTTCTGACAGTACCACGACATCCAACTCATATTTTGTGATTTCCTATATTAGTTCAGTCACTTTGTTTAATACACCACGAACATTCCAACAACCTATTTTCATTGTTCTTTTCATTGCCAAACTTTGTCTTAATTTACTTCCATCCAAATTCCGAGGCTGGTTATAGATCTTTTTAGCAATAATAAATCTTTTACAGGTGGTGAGCTGCTAACTCATCGCCCTAACCCCCATACTTGAAGGACCAGGGTTTTCTGTTGGGGTGTGCTTCCCTAGTCGAAAGGTTCCAGTTTTAAGGCACCGGAAATTCGCCTTTCACCCTTTCCTGTTTGCTACAGTCTATTACGACTACAGTCAGGTGGCACGCCGTGAACGTGGGAATAAGATTTGCTGGCAGAGCTGCTAGATGATCCGCAGAAGCATTTCTCGAAATCTTTTTTGGTCGGTACCTATTCGATATCGGTACCTTCCCTCGAGACTATACCAGCCCTTTACTACCCTACTTAGTACTATTCATATAGAATTATAAATTTTAGAAAATCTTGTAAGTTAGACTACTGAAATTATTATTACTATCAGATCTAGTCTGGGAGCACAATGTAAAAAAACTGATTCCCGTGGCAAAGTTAATGAAGGGAAGGTGCCAGTGGTGTCATTTTATCAGAAAAATAATGTAGTTTAGTAATTGTAGTAATTTATGGCGCAGTGGGTAGGATTAACTATCTGAATTGCCTGTGACTGTATCTGTAACATCTGATCTACCACCTGTTTCAGCCTTTTTCATCAATTGATATAAAACATTACTAATTACCTGTTTTTAGAATCATCAATACACCTATAAATGAATAATCCAATTAACAGGGTAACAGAAAAATATTCAAAGTAAAAATGTTGACTTATCGTTTTAAAAATTGCATGTGCGCAAAATAATGTTGACCAAAATAAAAACCTGTAGCACACAAAATAATCAATACTGAGTATATTTCTGTAAATAACTTATTAGGTATTTTTGTAAAATCGAAATAGAAAAAACTGTTAAGCAAAGCCAAAATGAAATTAGAAGCTTTTGAGGGTTTTAAAACCAATGCGGCAGGATTATAGTACTTGAAAAAGATGTAAAAAGCGCTCAATTCTCATTTTGGTATTAGGTATGTGTAAAGAATTATTCGCACAATGGACAGATGAGAAAAAAAACACGACAAAATTAGAATAAAATTTACAAAGTGAACTTCCATTAGAAGTGAATAAATTTATTTAAATGTTAAAAATATTAGCGCAGAAGTAAATTTATTACAACTGTAAAAAACCAGCAGAGGTGAATCAAAGATATCGAAAATAGTTGTAATCAAGTTTTAAAGATAATCAAGTACAGTCAGTAGAAACAAAAAGAATTCTACGATAAAAGCACAAGAAATTAGAATTAAGAATTTGAAGAGAAAAGAATGCGTTATTGCAAAATGTAAAAACAAAACATTGAGAATCTGGGATCATTGTAAGAATTGAAAACGCCTCCCTGATATCTGATAAACTTCTATAAATAAATAAATATTTTAGAAGGAAAGTTTTTGAGTTTATAGTAAACATTGTAATGAGTAAAACATTATTGCAAAAACATTACTGCAAAAACAGTGTAGAAAAAGGAGGTTAGGTTGTAACGTAACCTCGCGTTACAGCTACTTATATTTAAGGACCTTCTTATGGTCTGCCTAACTAACTACAGTCGGGGCCTTGGTTCGTGGGCGAATGAGAGGGGCAGGTCAAATAACTAGACAACACAATAAATTTTATGCAATTCTATTGATGTCAATTCAAAAAAATATGTACATAGATATATCATATATTATGTCACCAAAATATATCATAAAATTATTTAGTACAGAATCTACAATTAGGATATTGAAATAAATACTACATAATAGCAAATCCAAGCCTAAATAGAAAATTAGCATATGAGTGGGCGCCAATTATTAAGATAATTTAATATTATTAAGAAAAATTAAAAAAAATGATACTTTAATTTCATGAAAAAATTGTAGCCTAATAAAATTTGAAATACTATTTAATATAATTAAATTGTATAAGCAATCTATGAAATTTTAAATTCTCAAAACATTAAACAAGTTTGTTGAAATTAAAATAAAATATGTGCGACAGGAACACAATATCAGAACAAAAAAATATGATAAACTTACTTGAAATGAAGATTCCGCTGAGTTCTTAAAACTAACCCCCGTCTCAATTCGAAGTGAGATTCTGCCGGCAGATGCACAATATCCTACCAATGACCATTTAAAATTTCAGTCAGTAGACTCCAAAGGAATATTTGGCGACTGCGGATTGGTCCAAAAATTACAAAGAAAATTCTAACCTTCCTGAAGGGAAAAATACAGGTGAACAAGGTTTGTTCAGGCGATCCACGGTCCAGAAAACTCCCAAAAGCGCTGACACCTCCAGCAAGCTCTTAAGGAAGCTACCGGTTTACTCCAATGGATGGCGACTTTCCCAAAAAAAACAGAGGGCACTGCGGGCTCCCCCCCAAAGAAGCTGTGGAGGACACGCAAACAGTGAGAAGAGAGTAAAAAAAGAAAATGAGACAGATCAACATAGCTTCAGTGTATTTGAAGCTTCTTAATAAAATCCACAAAAGTGAAAAGGTTCAAAGTTAATAAAAAAAAGGTCCACAAGGGAGTGCACGCACACACCCGCAAAAAAACTAATCACTTCCCCACAAAATAGGGAAAATAAAATAAACGGACAGAACCGTACAATGGACACTGAACAGCACGTCAGTCTCCCACAAGGCGAGTTCTTAAAACTGACCCCCGTCTCACTTCGAAGTGAGATTCTGCCGGCAGATTCACAATCTCCTACCAATGACCATTCAAAATTTCAGTCAGAAAACCCCAAAGGAATATTTGGCGACTGCGGATTGGTCCAAAAATTACAAGGAAAATTCTAACCTTCCGAAAATAATCTCCAGCTAACACGCATTCCTATAAGATAACGGCAATATATCAATGAAAACAATAAGAACACTAATAAAGCATACCGGAAATTGGTTTAAAACCTAATAAGTAAATAGGGAATTTAGAGAGAAGGCTACTGTATCAAAATCTCAGAAAAAGTCTCCTGCAAATAGCTCTAAATTAACCAAAACTGATACAATAGCTGACGAAGCGATAAAAGATAATCTCGGTTAAATAGCTGAAAACAAATAAATGTCAAACAGAACTATTAAACGAAAGAAATCATACAACCAAGCGGAAATTAATTCTACAAAAGCAAAAGAAGTTGCTTAAAATACATCTGGCAACTAGAGATAACTATAGATAACAAAATGAGATCAATCCTGATCATCCCAGAGTAATTACAGCGAAATAATTCATAAGATTTTTAATACAAAGAAAATTCCCATGTGCAACATAAATTTAATACCAGCAAATTTATTAGAAATTTCATTTCAATGATATACAAGGTGGTCTAAAAGTATATATTTTCGTAAGAATTTTTATAAGAACGGTGAAATAGATTAAAGTTAGTAAATAACAACCGGTGAAGATAATCGGAGTTAGTGAGGATAAGGACCCATGTTAGGTTCATAAAAAAATGAACGTAACAAGGTTTTGGATCAAGTTCGAGATCTTGTTTTTTTCGTGACTTTATAAATTGTTTAATTTCCATTTTGTTATTTAAAAAATACAATTGTTTGATTTTCATTAATACAAGTTTTTTATAATTATGTATGACTAAACTCTTCATGTGTAAATTCCTGATACATGAGAATCTCTAAGATCGGATACTTCTTTCGAAGTTAACTAGAATTTCTTCTGCCGTCATTGCGTAAATCGAGATAGGTTTGAATTATCGATTTGCGGAGATCGTTGTTCTGTTTACCTACTTTAGGAAATAACCCAAATATAAACTAAGAACTTGCTAGACAAAAACCTAAGTTTGGAAAAAAGGTTTTTTGTTTGGATTCTTGAGAAAGGGAATAGATATAAGGGTGATGTCTCAAGCTTTCTTGTGCATATGATGAAATGTGTCTAACAAAAATTACATTAAAGAAATATTTCAAACTGTATAATATAATAAAAAGTTTTTAGTTTGTTTGTTAGGGAATAGAGGTATAGAGTCTGTTGGGGTAGTAACTAAAGGCTACTTGTTTGCGTTGGGCAGGATGTTGCGGGTGGTAGGGTACTAATGTATCAGTTGTGGTGGGCTTTCTGTAGATGTCATATGTTAAAGTGTTATTATGTCTGGAGATTTGTAGCTCTAGGAAGTTAATGGTTTTGTAATTGTCTATGTCTATGGTAAAGTTGATATTTTTATGGAAGGTATTTATAAAATTGTGAAAAACGTGAAATGGATGTATATATTTGTTAGAAAGAACAACAATTACAATTTCTTAAATGGTCAGATGCAACTAGATTTTAGACTGATCTTCAAAATATCAACCTACAATACAATTCTATTAATGGAATAAACCATGTATATGGCCACGTTGCATAAATATCTAAAACTATAATTCTATCTCGTCTTCATTCATAATTTTAACCTATTACACTCCACAGAATCTTATTATCTTTACACAATTTTAATTTGTAGGTACTGTCTATTGCTTTAATTAGTAAACATATAAATAACATATTAAGTTATATTTTGTAAGATACCCTATAATCTCTAGAATTTATTAATTGCTTTCATATTGTAGACATCCGTTTTTATCTGCTTTTAATTTATTTAATGATAATAAAATACAACAATTAGCGCATCATAAATGTTTACACTTACACAGTGGATTTATAGTATAGTGGATTCTAGCTTAATAAATTAATGCTCTTTAAATTAGTTAATCTCTAGACATACGTAAGTAGCCTTCTGTTAAAGTTATTCTGCAATCAGTTAATGCATACACTACGTAGTTCACTGATGATGGCAAGTATGCCGAAACCGGTTTATAAAAAATCATAAATATACCATAAGGAGGTAGTTTTTATTATATTTTACAACAAATAAATGGATCCACAATACCATATTTTAAAGTTACTCCATCAAATAACTTAAAGTTCATCTTTGGCTGTAGAAAAGCAATTTATTGTTCTAGTAAAGTTATATCAAAATAATTGTACAGTGCATAAAGAAATAGTTTAGGAATTTTTATTAAAAACGAATACCAAAAACCACATACCGCCTACACTGCAATAAACGACTGATTAAATTTAGAAGAGTGGACTAGCTCAAAGGGCTGTTTTTTAATTACGTAGTATGCCGAAATGGTATTGTTAAATATCATTTCACTGTAACAATAAGCAGTTGTCGTTTAATAAAACGTCATCTGTTGCCGGACTGCTGTTACTATTTTAACGTTATTGCTTTCTTTAATAAAAACAAGTGAAATTAATTGTTCTAAAATATCCACAGGCTAAAGCTTTACACGAGAGTAGATTTCACATTGCATTATGAATTTTTTCAGCTAAAACATACATATGTGTACCTTGATGTGTACACAGAAATATCGATTTGATTAGAATGAAATATTATTACAATTGATTAATTCTTACCATAAATACCTATGTATATTTTTTCCGTTTACTGCATACATTACACCTGTGACTTTTCAAGGTTATCCTTATCATAACACAAATTTGGATAAAAATAATTTAAGTTGCAAAATTTCCTTTGAAAAACGCAGAGCCGACTGTGAAAAACAAGCCTGATGACAGATAAAATAATTGCCGACATCAGGTAATAGAAACTTTTTATCAAATCATTTTATCATTTATTTTGTACGTTTTGTCTCTTTGTGCAACAATAAATACAATTTTCTTTTAAACTTTATAATTCAAATTAATGTTTATACACAAGGAAAATGAAAATGGCAATGCTTTGGATAAACAGAAGGTTTTAACTCAAAAAAATAGCTCTCTGTAAACATGATTTTTTATTGTAAACAATAGTCACTGAAACATAGAAGAGGTTCTTTGCATTAATTTTATTGTCCTTGTCAAAGAGATACTTATAAAAAGAAAATTACAGTAATGGGCAACGAACTGGATGTTAATGTGATTTGATAACATTGGTTTTCCTAATTTCTTATAAAAAAATAAAAAAAACTGTTTATGTCGTTGTCACTGCCGTCGACTAAGAAAAGATCAAAAAAATTAAATAATTGATTCTACATATAATGTAAAAAATTCTTTAGTTGGTTGAAAAGAGGGAATCCATCAATAATTACGTAGAGAAGAATAGAAAACTTGAACATATATTTGCAGAACGTCAGAATTTATTATGAGAAATTCAAGGGAATTTCTAAAATTAATAAATGGAATATGCGTTAGTGGTATAATGGCTTTTTATATTTACACACATAACAAAATTGAAAAATTAAAAAAATTGTTAAAGTTTTCGTAGTGTAAGAAATATGGTTTCGTGGTATTAGTTCCTGATATAAAGTTATTATATTACATGGTGTTTTAAATCAATAATATTTAAAAGAACTTACTTTCAATGTTAGGAGTAATAATAAAATTTTATTTCGCACATAGTACAGTAAAAACCCGCTTAATAGAAGCTCAGTTATAAGAATATCCCGCTTTAAGGAATAAAAATTCAATGTCCCAATTCAGTGCCATTTAATCCCTAACAAACTTTATCGCTTAAAAGAATATCGCATAATAGAACAATATCGGATAATGGAATCTAAACAAAAAACTGGAAAGAAAAATACAATAATAGTCGACAGATTATGTTTTATGACTGATGTCGCATTCTTGGAAAATAACGGTACAGGGGCGTCATAAATCTATCAGTCTCTAATAATACGTCTGAGGGTGAATGTTTCTGTCTTGTACCGTTGTTAAAGTTACTTAAATTAGTGTTTCAGCCTTTTCTAGGGTTTTTAATCTTCTTTAAATAAGTTGTTTAGCATTTTTCGGCACTTTCTTTTTACTACCTCTTATTTAAATTTGTTTCTGTGTATGTAGATACTATACATTAGAATTTTAAGAAATATTGTTCACACAAACTAGTCACAAAACATGCGACTTTTAAAAAGAAATTAAATAAATCCTTAAATTGTGTTTACTTAAGGGCAGGTGATATAACAAATAGAACACACTTAAATTGTCCGTAAATTGGTTATTTTTTGATTTGTAATAACTGCCTTTAACATATAAAGGGTTTTCCAATAAGAGGTGTTATTTTGATATTCAAAGAAAAGTGCCATTTTTTAATATAAATGATCGGATGTTTATTTCATTATAAAGAGGAAGGTATGCCGTTAATAGTGGAAAATAACATCAGGCAAATGACCACCACGACCACGCTTACAGGACAATATCCTTTTCATGAAATTTTCCATAACCAAATCGCAAAGTGGCTGCCCTATGTCCTCGATAGCCTCACGAATTCCATCTTTGAGGTCTTGAATCGACGCTGGGCTGTTGGCGTAGACCTTCTCTTTCACGTGGCCCCAAAGAAAGAAGTCGCAAGGTGTTAAATCACAAGATCTCGGTGGCCAATTGTGATCACCTCTTCGAGAGATAACACGGTCCGGAAACTTTTTCCGTAAAAGATCAATGGTTTCGTTGCTTGTGTGGCACGTAGCGCCGTCTTGTTGAAAGTAAACGTTGTCCAGATCAATACCATCCAATTCCGGCCATAAAAAATCGTTAATCATCTCTCGATAGCGCAATCCAGTCACCGTAACTGTTGCTCCAGCCTCATTTTCGAAAAAAGTAAGGTCCAATGACTCCGCCGGACCATAAACCGCACCAAACAGTCACACGTTGAGGATAGAGAGACTTTTCAACAATAACTCTTGGATTTTCTGAGCCCCAGATCCGACAATTTTGCTTGTTGACGAAGCCACCGAGGTGGAAATGGGCCTCATCACTCAAGATGATTTTTCGATGGAATTCTGGATCATTTTCATGCATTTCAACGACCCAATCAGCAAAGACACGACGTTGTTGATGATCGGCCGGCTTGAGTTCTTGTGTTAACTGGACTTTATAAGCCTTAAGACCCAAATCTTTATGCAAAATACGGTGTAATGACGTTTGTGGAATGGCTAATTCCAAAGAACGACGAGGAATGGACAAACCTGGGTTTTCTTTAACACTTTCGGCTACAACAGCAATATTCTCTGCTGTTCTTGAGCGACGTGCACGGGTTTTATTCTTCACATCACTAACTTGTCCCAAGAGCTCGAATTTTTTCACCAATTTCTGTATTGCGGTCCGACAAGGTGCTTCACGGTGACCCAAAAATGTTCGAGTTTTACGAACCGTCTCTGCCAAATTTTCACCATTTTTATAGTGAATTTTAATAATTTCAATGCGTTGTTGAAGCGTGTATCGTTCCATATTTATTAATGGCGTAGTTTCTACTTGTCAAATGTCAAAAAATGATAGCTTCAAAAGTGACATCTACCGAAATAGCGGGCTATTCAAAATAACACCTCTTATTGGAAAACCCTTTAGATTATTTTACGTTACATTTACAATAATTGCTTTACAAAAAATTTTTTTGTTGCTCCATTACTAAAATAGCTTTTTTTTACTTTTATAAAAAACTAATTAACTCAAAAATTTCAAATTTGGCATACTTATGTAGAACAAGGAGCCCTATCTACTGATATCAATTTTGTTCCTATTCATTATTACTTACAAACTGAGTTTTAATTTAAAATAGTAACACTGCATAACATAATGAAGCTATTTAATGCAGTAAAAGATTTATGACTGTTGGTACTTCAATTAAAATTAACTCACATTTTGAAGAATAAAATGCCGCGTCATTTGACACCAAGCACTAACTGCTGCGATGAATAGAATTTGATAAAAGTAAATTAGTATTAATGCTTGTGATCACACTGTCTAAAAAGAAACAGCATTTAAGCCAGCATTCAAGCTTGTTGGGACCATCAGAATACAGGTGCTTGTCCTTTGTCAAATATACCTACCTGCTACTGTGGCTAAAATAATGCCGTTCCGGCTGATTAAACTTTGGAGCCACAAATTTAACTTTAAAAATGTTTTTAGAGGCAATTTCGCTAATGTTGTTGTATAACTTCAATACTTTTATTGGTAAACACAATTTATTTATTTCAGTAAGGCGTGCACTTTTACACAGAAACAAAATTAAATTATTTCTATTTTAACTTTAAAATGAAATAATATTAATTTTGTTATACTAAACGAACTGACTTTGTTATAATAAATGAACTGGACGGAATGAACAATAATTATAATAAAATAAACTGACTTGGGGTTATAACGAACGAACGAATGAAAATGAACCTCGAAAAAGCTAGTCTAAAGGCTTTTATACCCCTCGGTTAATCTGATGTGAGTTCTAGGAAGATTTTAGAAGTAACAATACGGTGCTGCTGTAGTATGCGCTCTACCTATATTACACACGGAAACCCTCACAAATCTTTGAAAGGTATATTTGAAAACTTCCTAGATTTATAATATTTACCAATTTTAATTATTTATGCTGGTATACAACAACCTACATTTTGTCGTATCTCCAGTGTAGCTTGAGTTCGATGCTTTTTGATTTTAAAGATCAACTACGTTTTTAATACATTTATTAGATTAATAAAATAATAAAACACAATAAATATAAATTCACTTGAAAAAAAAAGGTAAGAATAACCGTATGAGAAAAAGCAACTAATGCCCGGTTTCTGAAAGCTAGTGTTATGTATCATATAGTTATCGGATGCATAACTTTATGGAACCGATAAACTTCTTAAGTGTTGCTCAAAATATTGTACTCTACTTTATAACTATCGGTTTCTTAAGTAGTTACGAGAGAAACCGATAGGTGGCTACTGCACTTGCAACACTAGAAAAACAAAAAATACTTTAAAAAAGTGAAATAATTTAAAACTGTTACACATTTTTCAATAATACTGTTGTTCTATACCGGCACTTTTATCCTAAACATAACCTGCTGTTAGCGATCGGTAATTGAAAAAAAGCCGCGCGAAACCTCAAGCGATGTAGAATGCGCCGGCGCTACATAACTTATCGCACCAACTTGCTCCGATAACTTATGAAGCCAATATCGGTCCCATAAATACAACATAGCGTTTCAGAAACACCTTTTGGCGATTTATGGAATGCATAACTTTATCGGTTAGATAAATAGCTTTCAGAAACCGGGCATAAGAGAGAGAACAACTAAGAGTAACTAAAGAGTAACTGAAACATATAATTCAGGAAGTGTGAAAGTATAATGTGTTATGTACTACACGTTTGATATTAAACTTTACTTTAAGGAGTTTTAAATGATATCGCGAAAAAAATGCTAATAATAATTAACCTGTGAAAATTCACAGTAGCATTCCAGTAAGATAGGTCTGTTCAAACAATAACAATTAACATTGAACAAATATGTGATCAAAATTAATAAATTAATAATAATGTACATATGTCAATAAGAAATTTTCAACAATATCTACATTTCTTTTGCTGTATGAGAAGCGTTTCTAATTAGTGTTGTTTTGAAAACAAATTTTATGAATGTTCAGTATGCTTAATGCGTTTGTCTTATCGATTATACTTTTATTAAATTGAATTAAATTAAATTAAACCTTTACAACCTGAAAAAACAAACGATAGTCTATTGAAGGTGTATTGGATGAGCATGGTTATAAGCAAATCGAAGGAGAATAGTATGTTGTTACTTTTCATGCATTATTATTTTAGAAGGTTGTAAGAACAGATTTTACTCCTAATAATTGGAGCATTTCTCGGAAAAGCCTCATTCTCAATTCGGTAACCTTTACTTGCAAAACTACAAAATTCTATGGAACAGTATTATTGTGTAAACTACCTGCCGTTAGAGCTGTACTCTAGTAACTGCAATACGTTTCTATCATTTATTACCTGTCAATTAGTCTTAAAACCATAAAAACAGGAAAGCACGGCGGCAAAATCAGAACCCCCGTTGGTGGGTATATTCGCAGTCAGTTCTTATCTGCTACGTTTGTGTGAGTTTCCTTCGGTGTCCGTCTGTAATTATTGTGTTTTTGATGTTTTTGGCGTGATTTGGTTTCTGATATTTGGTTCTGCGATTTGGATTAACTGTTTAGGTATTCTGTATTTGATATTTGGCGTGATTGTGGTTTTGATTTCTGGTTTGCGATTCGAACCTTCTGCGTTCTCTGATTGTGTTTCTGTGATATAACAATATAAAAAATGGGCAAAAAGCGAATTAAGGCATCTATCGCTCGTCGGCAGCATTGGAAAAGAAGAAAATCTTGCAGATGATAGACAACGCTACAGACTATGTACCGGAAGATGCTCACATAGCGTATTTCGAAAGGTATTTAAATTATTGTACAGTAATAATTCAGTTCCCAAAAGATAAGTTGATCATACAATGTGTCCAAGATAAGGATGCACATCATGGGAATCTTAAAAACAGTAAGAGATACAAGATCGTTTAAATGGGATGAAAGTTGGCTATTTATAGGACCTTTTTGTTGGCGTTTGCAAAATCTAGATATCTTGGATAGTTTCAGAGATATTTAAAAAAACGTAAATTTCTCGATTTTCGTTTTTATTTTTTCTTTCATTTATTGGAAGAGATATCGGAAAACTAAAACCACTTTTCCATTGATACTTTTTGTTCTCTATTAAACTACGCTAACAAAATTCTGTACAACGTTTCGGTTTTGAGTACCCATCATCAACCTCATTTTTTTAAATAGGCGAAAAACAATTGAAAATTGTTTTGGATATAAACATTTGCAATTAATTTCACGTATCGATGTTATAATGGCCGTATCGATGTCGTAATGAAATCATTGTGCGTTCCTATGATCTTGGTCAACTTCATTTTTAATCTACCGTCAATGGTTTTTCTTTATGATTTTCTTTAAAATACGGTCGTGCAAAAAATATTGTCCGCAACTCGAGTGTAAAGTGTGTTTTTGAATTCGTAGCGAGCAACAGCTATTGCCATAAACTTCCCACTCATTCAAAAAACTTTACTTTACACTCTTGTTATATAAATACTAATACAGTCGACTCACACAATGGGAGAATGTATTTTGTCCCAATAATCCGGAGGTACCAATAAACCGGATATCATGAATTCCGTTTTTACTGCTTTCCACTCGCGCTCGCGATGTTTTGTTTTCGAAGTTCCTTTCACTTGTCCGAATTCGCGCAATCGTAGTTTTCGGAACCTTTAAAATTTCTGACAAACCCCGATTCGACATGTTTGGATGTTCTTTTATTTTGTTTAAAAGTTCCTCTTTCTCGAGGACAATTGTGTCTTTACGGGGCATTTTGAACAAAGGAGGATGCGCACGTGTACTCGGAAGAGTCGTATTCTTGAGGTCATAAACTCGCTCATTGTTTACATTTCGGTTCTCGGAAAACGGCGGGGTTCTAGAACATTCTGGCTCGATTATCCGATTTTTTGTCCCGATAAAGCGGTGCAAGTCGACTGTAATTCCTTAAATAATGACCTAATATGTAATAATAATAACCTAAAAATTGTCAAAATTCCACATTTGTCTTTTTAGTCCCAATAAAAAAGTTTTTGTATTGAGTCTTTATTTACTGATCGGCCAATTACAAAATGACAACTGCAATAGTTTCAAGTTTCGTATTTGTAGTTGTCATTTTGTACTTTAAAATTTTAGAAAATTAAGCATTTTTCAAAAAAACGTTTATTTATTCGTTAATATAAGTAAATATCAAAATATCACTATATTTAAAACGGTAAAGACATTTTACATTTTAATTAATTATCCATATTTGAATGCATGACGGAGATATCTCAAATCTATTTTGAATTGAAGTGATAAAAATTTCAGCAAATCTCGGATTCCTTATTAGCTGAATAACCTAACTTATTTTATCTGAATTATTGTAATATTTACTATAGTGGTAGTGATCGTTTCTAGCAATGTGCAAAAAGTATAATATTAATTATGTATGATGAAGATTTATTGTAATAGCTCTTAATAATAAAATTCATTGCATTTATCTCAAAAGATATTTGTACCACAAATGACGTTATTTGTTAGTTTACCTGTAGGACTTAACCCGGATGGTTTTAACAGCGGTCAGTAAATAAAATGCAAATCTTTCACGCACCTGTTTACAGGTTTGTCATGGGCTTGTCAAACATAACTGACTTTCTTTCCTTCTCTCTCACCCGGAGATGTTATTTGTGTTGTCTATATTTGATAAGCAAATTTGTAGACGCTTTCACCTGTCCTTAAGCATTACTATGAGTACAGGGTTGCAAAGCTTTACCGTGGTTAGTTGAATGGTCTTTAGTATCTGGCCAGGAAGTAACAAGCGCTTGTTCTGTAATAAGAAGGTTTCTCGAAGGAAAATCAAATAGCAGATCTTTTGCGTAACGATAAAAGACAATTTAAAGTTACTGACTTTTTTGTAAAAACAATTTGAATTTAATTTATGGATATTGTAATTAAATTAGATTTAATAATTGTTTCAATAAATAAAAATTAATACAGTATCCTTACTTTTATTTTACTTAAAGCTGTGATATATAACGCTGAAAGTTTTATAGTTTAAATGTCAAACGATGTGCAATAACCTCAGTTTGTTTTGCAGAATTCTGACAATTCTAAAGTCGGTTAATGCACTATACTAGTTACTGGAATAATTCTTTTTTGTCCAAACGCTAATTCAATAAGCGGGTTTTACTGTATGTACAAATTAATTTAGGAACCATTTATTACCTAGAATGTGCAGAATACTTAATTAGTGCATATGTCGGAACTGCAATACTTTTTAAAATTAGTTCAAGCATAAAACTCAACAACAATGCCTGTTTCACGACGAATTTCATCCTCCAATTTCATTTTCAGTTGTTTACTACTTTTTTTCTTCATTTTTTTCAGTCTGTTTATGAATTTTGTTTTACAAAGCTCATCTACGTTTGTTATGTGAAATTGTAATCACATTTTGTAATTTGTTATTGGATTACATATTTAGCGGTTACAAAGAATAAATAAACTAATCAGTGATAAATATTGCAAACTAAGCAACAAAATAAATTAGAGCTTGGAAAGACGCCACTGTACAACTATTTTGAGTAAATAAACAGGTTATTAGTAACCTTTGTTTACTTGTGATTGTTTATTCACATAAAATAATTGTAAAATGGCCTGTTTTTCTTATGGAAATAGAAGAAAGTATCCAATTTATTTTGTCGTTTAGTTACAAGGTGTTTCGAGTTTTTATTTCCACGTGCGATGCCAATGCCAATTTTTATTAAAGAAAAATCTATTTTTTGTTATTAAATTTGTTATGTATTTCTATTCTTTTTTTCATTTTGCTTCTAGATTTTCTAACAGCAAATGTATTTCGATCTTTAGGATAAACTTTCATACATCGTTTATTAATTACTAGTATGGATAATATTATGTGGGTCAGAGGATTCTTTAGGTCAAACCTATTAGTGAAAAAACCGTTCTAACTTTGTAATGTTATTTTAAAATTCGCACTAAATCCGCCCCTGTCTTTCAATTTCGTTCAGGTATTTGTTTTCCTGACGCGTAATATTTAAATTATTTCATTCTATAAACGAATGTTTGTTACAATGTTATTCTAAAGAATTGATAACTTTGTGGTCTCGACTTCTGGGCTCCAGTAGACGTGCCTTTTGCTATTCTCCAATATAGAACTCCTGGAACCTTAGTCGCAAAAATTGGAGTCACACAGTCTCGATTGAGTCAGGTTTAAGCTGGTAAATCTACGAAGTGGAATTTTCCATTGTCCCATAAGACTTTCTGCATTTTTAACCTGTTAGGTCGTGTATCTGACTTTCCAACCCCACTTCAGTAAGTACACATTGCGCAACAGGAGACGCAGAGAGGATAGGCATTACGTTGATAGCTGCGTACTCGAACCAACGTACGGGTCAGTTTCGGCGTTACCCACTACAAATCCGAATTGGTTACAAGCCGAATTTAATTGAAGCGATTCTCTTAGTAAAAGAGAGAGCGGACTCGAGAAATCCTATTTCGTCGGGTCTTTGTCGTGTTATTCACGGAGGAAAGCCGGTTTGTTTACCGAAAAGCGGTGCTTTGGAAGCTTTGTTATTGTGGGAAGCGTTTTTGCTTCAATTACAATTACGCTGGTATTTCCCAGGAAATAAAAATTGTAGAGGGTAGAAACGCAACAATTTTGGTCCCGTTGGTGCAACGTTAAAGGGTCTGTCGAGAACAGAAACTGCCCGCCTCGTAAAGACTTGAACATTTTGGAAGCTCCGTGATCCTAATGGACTAAGTAAACTTAAAGAGCGTTTGAGACTCAAAGTGATTTTAGTTTATAAAGCTGGTGTATAAACACTTGGATTTTGTTCTTGTGCTTTTTGGTTATTGTTAACAAAAGTGATTGTTCTTTGAAATCTAAGTTCCCTTGAACATTGGTGGGACCAGGCAAACGTGAATGAGCTGCTGTCGTTGGGAATCAGAGACCTGCACATATCACCTGGAAGAAAGATTGCCGTTATAAATAGTAAGAAAGACCTGTTTTGTTTTGTTATTTGAGTTTTAATGATTGTTTCATTTGATAAAAGACTAGGAGAACGTGGAATTTGTGAAATATTCCATACGAAAACCTTGCTTAGGCAAGATTAGTTTCGTATTTTCTCATTGAATTATAATATTTACGAGTAATATTTTTAACTAATTTGTAACAGGAACGTTCCCAGGTAATTTTAGCTGGTGTTTGTTAAATTATTGCAACATAATTTTATTTGTTGCTATTTCAAAATTCATTGTCAAGTTTATCTTGTTTTAATTAATTTAATATTTAGATTTCAAATTTTTGTTTGTGTCATTAACTCTTTTTTTATTATTGTCTTAATAAATGTAAGAAAGGTCGATTATTTACATTTTTTTTCTTTGTAAGTGGATCTCTGGTCCAGACGAAGCAGCGTTAATTTCGTTACTTTGTTCGTTTGGCTATTAAAAAGCACGGTGGTGCTTAGTCTAGATTTCAATTAAAGGTCAGATACCTTTGTTCAAGCGAGAAGTAAATATTAAACTGGTCTTTCTTTCTTGGATCTTTTTTTTAAAAAGAAGGAAGTCTTCAGAGGATTTCCTTGTCAAAATTAATTAAGACAAATCACAGTTTTTTTTTTAGTTCGTGTTGAGTCTCAATCGTGAAACGTTGAAGCGAGTTTTAATAAAGCTTCCACGAGGTAAGTTACACACAGGGTGAGGTTTCGCAAGAAGCCTATATACAGGGTGTCGGATTCACGAGTAGTCGCGTGACCGACCATCAGAACCCTTCGATCTACGACTGCTGGCGCCCTCTTTTGTGAACATCTATTAGTTTAGTAAGAGTTTTGGAAATGGGTGAGCTTCTCTTTGTGCGGCTAGGTAAGTTCATTTGAGAATCCATCCCATCTGCGGCATGAGCTACGGGATTTAACATCTACCATTGGTCTGGACGGGACTTGTGCATACTTTTGAGCATCTTCCCGTTACAACTTTTAGTCAAATAACCACAATAATGAAATCGATACAAAGTTCTCCTCAGAATTTGAGTTCCGCTAGCTATACTGCGAAATGAATAATTAGAGAGATACTTCGCAAAACATGATCCAACTAGACGTCGATATATTCCTTCAAAACCGGCCTTTGAGGGAATACGGTACAAATAATTCACGAAGAACACTTCAAAATGGAACTCACGGTACAATATTACTTATGTCAACAGAACGATAAGTGCGGGCAGCTCAAAGCTAACTCCCGAAGGGGCAACTGCTCGTCCGACGATTCAAATTCGACCCTCTCGAGGGACGCTAAAATGTTCAACACATAAAATGATTCAAAGTAATAAACAAGCCGGATGCACACTGCATTATGAAACAGAGTACACGGCGATATTTGGGTAATGAAAAAGTTTCAGACCTCCCTTCTTTTATGTGCAACGGCCTTCCATCCAGACGCAAATCTGAACACAGCAAACATTCGTTCTCATAAACAAGGCCCAAATATAAACATAAATTCAAACCAAAATAAGGCACATTTTGATAATAAAACGACGGAAATTATATATCAAATTTCATAGATAAAGCCTAAACAAAACGTTTTCACAACAAAGGAATGATTTCACCAACAACGAAAGAAACATAGAACAATTTTTTAAAAACATTTAATGTTAATGTGTTGTCTTGGAACGAAACTTAAATTCAATACTTGAAATACGCTAAGAAGTCCATTGAATTTACAAAAAAGATAGATTTACGCCTAACTTCCATAGACATTCAAAACAATGTCACAAAGACATCCACAATAAACCAAAAGTTTCCTAAAATTCTAAAATGGTTCATCTCTTTGTCACTTGGGCATTGAACAACCTTTACCAGGAGTGAAACACATGAATTTAATTCGTATATAATCAAGAGTTGGAGTATTGTTTTAGAAAAAAACTTCTAATAAGACACTGATAATAATTGATAAGAGAACAAGAAGTGATTCTACATCATAATTTCTCAAAGTTGTAATATAACTTTAAATGTATAGCCTAGAGAGAATCAGGTTGAAAAGATTGTGTTCACAATAATTTCAATTTTTTCTAAGGATATTCTTAAGCTATAACCTTATTATATATTGTGAAGGTTCCGTGATTATGTTTTTTTTTGTGTCCCATTTTTAATTGAACTGGTAACTTGAACTATTATTAAGCAGACTCAAACTATCACTTTACCTTCTACTGGTAGATACTGATACTCCTATAATCTTGATGAACCTTGATTTAAAATTATTTTGTCCAAAAATTTGTATAGTATGGTCTAGTTGCACTCAATCAAATGTCTGCTTTAGATCAATGAAGCATGTTTGGTTTGTTGTATTTTATGGCCCTTTCTGTCTATTGTAACTTGAATATCATATCGAGCGGTAATCTGTTCCTACGTCATTTATTATTGAGGCTAGTAAAGAAACGTCTCAATAATTCTTGGAATGTTTTATAACTCGTTTTATAAATATAGAAATAATAATAATACTTGTTTGTCACTAACTAGGCATTGTGTATAATCTTCTGCAAGAAGCAGTTATCGTACATTATTAAAATCTCTGTTGTATGAGAGGCCGTACAGCTATTACTGTCAATTTCGGAATTAAGAAATTCCAAAAGTTACAAATGATAACACAAGATAAAACCAAAAACATATTTAGGCAGTGTGTAATCAATTAATAATAATAAAATCGGGAGTTTTATGCATGAAAAAGTACATTCTTTTGTTTTCAAGTTATTTTTTTCAAAGGTACTTAACATACAGGTTTATACTCTGAGAACCATGTTTGGTGATCTATTAGTCATTTAAACTATTACAATCAATTGTCCTTCCTTACCCTACGAGCCTACGCTTTTTATAACCTACCTATACAAAAATATCTTCATAAATAATAGTTAAAAGATTAATTTGATTAAATCAAAGTCGAAAAAAAAACAAAATTTCTGATTTGGGTATAGACTAGATTACAAAGGTTTAAGAGCGTAAAGTACCTTATATCAATTACCTACTTCGGTATTCTAATTTGAATTTATGTTGAAAGGCACTTTTAAAGGGTTTATTCCTGGTTTTATGAGTGTATCACGTAGCGTGTAGAAAAAAAATTACCACGTGTCATCAATCATTTCAAATTATAAAACCAAACTAAAATTAAAACCTGTTTCAAACTGTTTTCAGGACGATTTTCTCACGTTCTGAGAGATTACTATTTAAAATCTTGTTGCAATTCTACAGATGCCTATTGATTCTTGGAAAAGAAACAATGTAAAGAATTCTGTTTAATTTTCTCGTGAGTTCCTGTTTATTTTCCAATTTTATAAACCTGATTGCGTCATCTATGTTATGTAAATTATGTAAACCTTAATTGAAATTTTCTAAATTGAATTTTTATTAAATTTCCCCTAATTTTAAATTATATATTGAAAATCTCCACAAAATATATTTCAGCTTTTTGCTTAGAATGAGTATCTGAAATACTTTCAATGTGACACACCTTTTTACAGTCATACCATTCACTATAGCATTAGCACTTTCAAATCCATTATTTGTACGAAGTTATATGTAGGTTGTCCTATTTTTATTTTTCTTATAAGCTGTGCATTTTCTTCGATTTTGAACAAAATCTGAAACGCTTTTAGTTTAGAGACAGTTAAAATCGATGTGCTTCTCTCTCTCTTTTCTTTTTTTTTTACAAAAACCTATGTTTTCATGAAAAGGCTAAATTGGAAACAAATTTTACCGATATTTAATTTAATTAAAGTTTATAAACAGAGGAAAGCGGGAAAACAAAAGGAGAAAATACGGTTAATCTAGTACTTGTAGCTTTAATGAGATCTAAAGTCAAACTTGTGGAAACTAATTATAATTATCTTAAAATGAAATACTTCTTGTTTCACGTTGATTATATACTTAAAAGTAATTAAGCTAATTGAGATTGAACATGAAAATGCGAGGATTATGCTATATCTAAATAACTCTATTTCCTGCAATTATTAAACAGGGTGTTTCGCTAAAATTATTTGATTATTAATATGACAGGAAACATCTTACGTTGGGTAAATTCAATTTAAGTATTGAAATTTGATATTATGTAATGTGTTATTACACACCACATATTCTACGTATATTAATAAGTAATTTTCAAGTAACTAGAACTACAAGCTAATATTAACGTACTAACGTTAATTGCGTTCAATCTAAAAGTCCTTGTAATTGCTTTTAAGATCTTTTCTTATATTAGTTTTCTTTTTTCCTTCTGGTATTAGTAGAATACAATAAAGCAAATTGAAAAGCTTTACCTAAAATTATCACTGTAAAAGCTATTCTCTTATGTTTTAGGATTACACCGATCCTTCTTTCTTTGTGTGCTTTGATTTATTTGGATAGTTAACTTGAAATCATACAACCAAGGTAAACATCCACCACTCAAATTAACAAAACCTCTTTAGATTATCTAGAATAACTTACAGTTTAGAAAATTCTACTTGTATTACCAGTCAAAACCATACGAGATGCAAAGGAAAATTTTCTAACTATCCACAAGGCTTGTTTACCATAGCTCTTCTGAATCATTTCAACATATTTCTTTCATTAATGTTAGAAATAGTTTTTTATGGTAGAATTTGCAGTAACTATCGTAGTTAGCAACTTACTATAGTATAGGTATATCAACATGCGAATAAGATATCCTAACTTGTTTTCAACATATAATTGCATATAAACATACAACACAAAATTAAATTCAATGTCCCCTATTTCTTCTGATAAATATTTTTTAAAATTGCTCTTATACACGACCTCTCTTATACAATACTAACCCAACTAAACACAAATAACAAATGTCAAATTCTCAACATAAACAAACACAAAAACATTAACTAATAAATAAAGCAACATAAATGAATACATGAATACAATAAATTATTATTTAATTACGAGGGTGGTCTGAAAAGTTTCCGACTTCAACGTGAAGATGGCAATACGCCTTCGCAAATAAAAGATGAGTTGGATTCTGTGTATGGGGACTCTGCACCATCATTTACCACAGTGAAATTTTGGGCTGCTGAATTTAAACGTGGCCGTAAGAGCTTGGGAGACGATGAACGTTCGGGACGTCCAAAAACTGCAACTACCGACGAAAACATCGCCAAAGTTCACCAAATGGTGCTAGACGACCGCCGAATTAAAGTGAGAGAGATAGCAGAGGTTATGAACATGTCAAAAGAACGTGTTTGTCACATATTAAATCAACATTTAGGCATGAGAAAGCTGTCCGCGCGTTGGGTGCCGCGTTTGCTCACGTTAGACCAAAAACGTGTTCGAATGAATATTTCCAACGCTCTTTTGGCGCAGTTTAGGCGAAATAAATCCGAGTTTTGGCGCCGATTAATTACTGTAGATGAAACTTGGATACACCATTATACGCCCGAAACAAAAATACAGTCCAAACAGTGGACTGCAAAGGAGGAACCGGCTCCAAAAAAAGCAAAAACTGTTTTTTCGGCTGGGAAAGTGATGGCGACTGTTTTTTGGGATAGTCATGGAGTTATTTTAATCTATTATCTTCAAAAAGGAAAAACCATTACAGGAGCATGCTATGCATCATTACTTGACAAGCTGAAGGCAGAACTTGCGAGAAAACGGCCACATTTGCAGAAAAAGAAAATCCTGTTTCACCAAGACAACGCACCGTCTCACACCTCAGCGGTTTCCATGGCGAAAATCCACGAATTACGATTTGAACTGCTTGAATATCTGCCTTACTCACCAGATCTAGCCCCAAGCGACTTTTTTTGTTCTCTCATCTAAAAATTGCGCTCGGAGGACAAAGATTTTTGTTAAATGAAGAGGCAATCACCTTCGTGAACAATTATTTTGCAGAGAAAAATGCCGAGTACTATTTGGACGGGTTACAGAGATGGGAGCATCGCTGGGAGAGAGAGAAAATCTGTGGCGTTGATACGATTTTCTGAGTGATCGTGTCGCGGTGCTGCTGTCCGAGCTGGAACCGTCTTGATATTTCCAGTCATGAAATAGTTTGGGAAGGAAACAGTAGCTATCAGATGGAATTTGATAGAATGGATGGCAGACACCAAGCAGCCCGTTACGCAACTTCTTGGCTAATGGTGGTGGGTGTAATGAAATCCTAAACCATGATGGGCTGGTTGAGTGTAATCTGCATGTTGAGAGACATTCAACTGAATTTCCAAACTGTAGTTTAGAAAAAGAAAATGCAAGAAGGAAGAAGAAGCAAAAACTTAAAAAGTCTCTCTCCAGATTGTAGTCGGTAAACTCTAAGCAAGCAAGAAAAGTTAAGGAGCTAACTGTGTCGTTCATAAAATGTTGTGTGATTTGTGTTATATTAGAGAAGGGCTGATCCGTTGATTTAGGCCGCTATTTATTCATCTCAGATCGCGGTGGATAGTCTTATGCTTACGTCAAACATGCTACATGTTTTACCTAAAGATTTTTAAATTGAGAAATTCAAATTTAAGATTTCGTGCTGATAGATACAATTTATTAGCGTCCACTAGAGTCTACTTACATCATCTCTGCTTCAAAGTGAACCTAAGATACTTTCCTTTTGAAGTTACGTTATTCTCTCGTCCAAAACCAATAAGTCCCCAGCCGTTGCTAATGATTTTGTAGATTTTGATATTGAAACTGGTTTTAGGCTTACAAATATTGTGCAGTGAAACCGAAGGTAATTGCACTATTGAAAAAAACAGCATAAGTTAAAGATTTCTGTTTTCGAGTACTGAAGAAACAAAGATCTCAAATAACGTTGGACACCTGTGTCTTCAAAATGAAGACACCTGCTAAGAAAATTGGCTTACACTTCTGTGTAATCTTTGTATACAAGCTGTCGGCCAATTGCAAAATCACCCTGTATATAGTTTTCAAAAATTGTTTTTGGTAATAGAAGATGTCTAAGAATAAAAACCTGAGTCATGCTCGTTGTGAAAAGCAAAAACATTAAAACTGCTTGGCAATACACAAAACAATTTGAGATATGCTAAACTAAGGCACTGTACGTATTGAAAACTTATATAGACGTATTTTTCACGATAACTCTCACCTTCATTTTGTAAACGAGTTTCAGTAAAATTACAGTAACCTTTCAACAGAGACTACCACAACCGATTTGAACCCGGATCTCCAAGTATCTGTTGTTAACTGTTAAACCCCACCATTTGTCTGCATCTAAGTCTTCTGAGTTTAGGACTACTTAAATTATGCTAGAATCTCAAGAATAGCCATCTGATTATATGCAAGAACTGACAACTTAGTAATTAGACTTTTGGACATATAATTTTTGACAGGTTGGTGGTATTGTTTCACAAATTAAGAAAGGTTAACATTATTTATGTGCATAATGCCTTCGAGTCTTTTGTTTTATTAGATAATTTTAAAAAAAGTTATTTACAAATCTTTTAAAAATCAGCTGACACTTTTGTACCGTTTTGTCTACATTCATGTCTGGTTTTCTGTTAATATCTTATAATGGGTGCATATAAATACATGACACTCAGTCAAACGTTAACGGTATCAAAATTAAGTAGGCGTTATATTGGAAAAAATACGTTTGTGGTTGAGCTTTGTAGAGAGTTTGCTTTATTTTGGTCAAATTTCATGATTTTCTACATTTGTGCTATCTTTAAAAGATGAGACATTTATATTTTCAGCAAATATAAAAACCATGAATAATTCTAAAGAAAGTAAATTGGTTTTTACGTTTTCGACATTTCAGGGATCAGCATTGAATCATGCCCCACTGGCAAATACTATTTTTCTAAAGCAATCTAAGTATAAAATCATGTTACGCAACATTAAAATGCAATGTTGTTATTCAAAAAGATCTCTTTGCAAAAATTCAAATTTAGAACGCTTTCTTGGTCTTTTTTATGAAAATTTATTCTGTTTATTATTTTCACTGAAAGGTTCGCATTAAACTCTGCAAGAAGGAGAAATTTACCAATTAAATGCCATTTTAAGAAAAAAGTTCTTAATTAAAGCTTTATAAATGAGTAAAGCGTGGTCAAATAAAAAATAAATAACAGTAAACTTTCTATTACTTCTTCTGCGGTAATTACCCGATAATGAATGCAATGTTCATAGGTTTTTGTTTTCTTTCATACTTGCTTTGAAGAGCGAGGGCTTTATTCTGTTACTAAAGCAACTATAATTACAATATCTGTCTATGATATAAAAACAAACAATAATTATCATTTACATACTATTTAGGTAGTTATCGATTTCATTAAATTAAGAGTTTTTCACTCGTGGGATTTTGAGTAAAATTGCCCTGTAGTATGTAAATAAATATGCAGTTCAGAAACACTTTCACAATTTTAACTATCAGAATTCAATTTCCAACAAACTTAATCCTTTGGATTAATTGCAAAGCTTTAAGGGCATCAACAAGTTTACCCAGATAATTAAGGGGAGATGAATACAGGACGATCCCAAAAAGTTTGTATAAAGTTAATCTAGGAAACTCATAATGAAATTACACAAATTATTAAAAGTTGTTTTACAAATGTATCTCACATAATTTTTCTGTTGACTTTATATTAATTTGTAAATATATTTAATAAAAACCTCATGTGAAAAAAATGTTTATTTAATTCTAATGGTATTCAGAGTATCGGCGAAAATGAAAACACCTACGAATATCTGTGTAGGTCCTTTACCCAGCATAGTTTCTATTTATACTAATTGTGACATGGATTTCTTGCCTTCATCTTTTAAATAGTAAGAAAGATTACACAAAATATGCGCAATAACCTATTTTAGCGGTAGATGTATTTAAACTTTTAGTTTTACAGCACAATATTTAAAAACTTAGACTTTAGCTTTGAAAAAGGTGTTACAAGCTAAATTATTTTTTCATTTAAAACTTTTCAATCTACCAAATTTTCAAAGGTATAGCGACTCACTTGTTATACACGAATCTGGGCAAAACAGCTTGAAAAACAGCCATGGTAGTCTTCAAAACAAACAAATGTGCTTTCATAATTCTATTTGCTTCACAATATTTTAGGCAGGATCTTTTAGAGCGTTTCAGTAGACAACTTTTTCAAAGTAAGTATTACAAACTATAAAGTCTGTTATGGACTGTGCCAAACTATTTATGTTTAATTGTTACAATAAGGCACGCTTGTTAGAATGATCACTAATTGCCTAGCACAACTTGTCAACGACTATGCGTTGGAATAGCTTTATCCTATTATTTAAAAATTCCACATCTGCTAAGACTTTACTGCAGTTATCTCTTTCTTTTGCATACTCATCTATAAATTATCTTTTTAAGATTCTCAGTTGGATATAATAAAAAAGTTGTTTTGACAACTACATTCATCTACAGACGAAAAAACGCATTTTATTCATCATGGATCATTATTTAGTCTGTTATTTCAACTCATCGGCTGATTCAGCATGCAGGAGGTATATACGAGGGTGAAAAGTTTCCGACCTCAACGTGAAGATGGCAGCACTCGTAAATAAAAGCTACTGAATTTCGTTGTTCATCTGTTGACAGATACTCACCAAAGTTTCAGCCATTTTGGACGCGCAGTTTTTATGTAACAGTCGTTTGAGTGAGTTGATGTGAGTTTTTTTGTGAAAATGGACAAAATCGAGTATCGAGCTGTCATTAAATATTTGTTTTTGAAAGGCAATACGCCTTCGCAAATAAAAGATGAGTTGGATTCTGTGTATGGGGACTCTGCACCATCATTTACCACAGTGAAATTTTGGGCTGCTGAATTTAAACGTGGCCGTAAGAGCTTGGGAGACGATGAACGTTCGGGACGTCCAAAAACTGCAACTACCAACGAAAACATCGCCAAAGTTCAACAAATGGTGCTAGACGACCGCCGAATTAAAGTGAGAGAGATAGCAGAGGTTATGAACATGTCGAAAGAACGTGTTTGTCACATATTAAATCAACATTTAGGCATGAGAAAGCTGTCCGCGCGCTGGGTGCCGCGTTTGCTCACGTTAGACCAAAAACGTGTTCGAATGAATATT
>VTPC01002446.1:49833-73382 GCA_011009095.1 Ignelater luminosus
AAAAAATGTCTTGTATCTTTGTTAGGTCGGAAGCTTTTCAGACCAGCCTCGTAAATGCTCATTTTACTGATTGAGCATGCAACTACGACAAGCTCATCGTCCGAATTTTGGTATAATAGCTTGTAGAAATCAAACCTAATCTGATCTCGCTAGTGCCCCGAGTTCTACGAAATACAGCTAGAACTGTCAGTCGTATTTTTTATTTGTTTTGCTTATTTCTATACTTTTATTTTTATTGTAATACATGTTAAAGTTTTTTCTAGAAACTAATTAAAATATTATCAGAACCTTTTTACAAAATTGTATATTTATTGATAGAGCAAAGTAGGGTTAAATATTTATTATTACACAGAACAGATTGTACAAAACATCTTTATTGCGTCTAATTTACCATATTTTTTTTTCAATTTTTATATATAATTAAAAATTGAAAAACTTTTTGCAAAAGTAAGTAATATCACTGAAATCAATATATGGCGTCACTTAAAGCTAAAATGTGTGTAGACGGATTATAAGTTCTATTCGCGAGGTTTTAATAACATTCTTCTGAAATCGAGTTTGTAATACGTCTACCGCGTTTTCCTATATTTTTTCCATTCCAACGATTTTTGCTTTATTAAAATTTATTTCCTGGAATACAAAAAAAGAAAGTGGAAAAGCCTATATTATGCAGTTTGAAAAAAGGTTGTATTTCAATAAATGTCGAAACTTATCTGAAAAGGTTTTTGTTACATTAGTGTGAGTTAATTCTTCGAAGCTAAAAACCGTAACAAAATGAATGTGAAAATGGCAGATAAAAGATTTGGAGAAATGAATTCTTAGTATGGAGTCATTATACGAAGTTGTTTTTACAAATCCTGGATAGGCTTTTTAAAACCTTTTCGTATTGTTTGGTTTACAGGAAATATCGCTAAAAGTAAACAAAGTAAAACCAAACACAATTTTGTAAGAGAAAATAGATTGAAAAACTATTTAGATAAAAGTAACAATAACATAAGAGATTTGTGGTTTCAGTATAGTAGTAGTAATTCTAAATTTTATGACTAATTTAATTTCTTGACTTAATAATTTACTCCAAACATCTATTAAAGTATTAATGAAGTTTTAATATTGTATAACAAATTTTAAATTATTTAAATTGAATTTAAAAATTTTTACTACCATGGACAGGACTCGAACTTCACCTTCCCAATCTTTCGCTGGGCATTTTGCATACCTTACACATGTGGGTGTGTCTACTTTGAAGGTATTTGACATGCTCTTGGGATATTACCAATGAATAAATTGATTCTTAATGCCTTTTAACATAGTGCCGGATGTGATTACTATAAAATAACTTGGAATCGACAATGTATTGATAACAAATTCAAAATGTAAGTCCATTAACCTTTAAAATTGTCGCAGCAAACAGTGTTTTGTTAGTGATAATTGGTTTGATAATTTCCAATATAAATTTTTAAAATACAATGAAAATAACATTGTTTATTAGAAACCTTAGGTTTTCGGTACAAAGATGACTCCTAATTGCTGGTAATGCGATAATCTATCCATTATAGTATAGTATACTATTATTTACAAACCTTCTAATTGTCTAACGTGTGCTATATCTAAAATTAAATTTTATTATACTATGTATAATCAATCAGAATTCGGCCCATTTGATTAGCCGTGCTTGTGAGATAAACAACCTGCGGCGGCGGCGGCCCTGGTATAAAATAGTCTCTAATTAGGTTTATTAATTCTCTCCAGCCACAAAAGTTATATTTTTATTTTTGGAAAAAAATACATCAAATGTGAATTGATATTTCTTTTATTAACGCAATTAATTATTCATATTTTCTGTATTGGTTGCTCGTACGATAATAATTATATTATAGACTACTGCAGTGTCAAAGCTGGGACACTTAAAATACCGATACAAAAAAGAAGTTTTTAATATAACAATTACTCTATGTCTTAATTTTTACTGTCATAACATTCAGTTTGAGTTTTGAGATCCCTCTATTTAATTTTTCTTTAATAATAAAGAAATACACTCAGAATCTTCATTGTAACAATACTAAGAAATCAACGTGTACCATTTACCTAGGGTTAAGTAGGTTAAGTGGGCACGTTTTTTGTACTAAGTAGATTAACTTTACCTGTTAGCTATAAATTACCTGTCGGTCTTCAAAAGCTGATTATTTTTTATAACATGTCTAGCGGGTTAGTAAACATTTAATAAAGTCACAACAAGTCCCTGTTGAGACGTAGTAAAAAAGTTTTTTTGCTTTGCGCGGCATTGTGTTCCTACTTACCTCTGACAATGGGGCAAGTGGGAATGAATGGCTTACCACTTGCACATTTAATTGCGTGTTCTTTCCTATGAAGCAAAAGGAAATTGTCGGGACTTAGTTCCGATATTGTAATTTATTTTGTTTTTTTTTATTAAATAAGAACAATAAAGCTCACAAAAATAGGGTAGGGGATATAAAGAAAACTTATAAAACAGCAAAACCACTGAACTAAATGTTGAATAAAAAGAAATCTTTCCGGTGATCTACAATCGGCGCAGGAAATAACAATACAACCATATCTTCGGCAATTGTATGGACATCTTCGGGGGGGAGGCCAGAAAAATTTTCCACTCCTATGGTGTCTTAGAAATTTCACTCTCCAACCATCTTTTTTATCTCTTCCTTCCACTTTACCTACAAAATGCTTTATGCTTCGCTTTCCACAGTACCCTACTAAAATCTATTGCCCAACATCCATAATTCTGTTTTCAGGCATAACGTTGTCATCTTGGTCTTCAACCTCTACAGTATCTTCATCTAAACAATCTGAACTGGAAGTGAGCTGCTCCTCAATGCTTTCATCGCTGCTGCTAGAACTTTTTTTATGTTTCTTGGGCGGATTACCTTTAATAACTTTGGAAGTACGTTCTTGAGAATTCTTAAGTTTTTGAAGTGTCTCTTTAGAAGTAATCACTTCCGCATCTTCAGCAACCTTCCTACGTTTTACAGTTCATGGGAGCAGATTGTTTTACTTTCTGCAGAATCAAGCGTTCTAAAGTAAAAAGTGCGTTTTTGTTTTTTGATCTTGCAATTATTTTGTCCGCCGCAGTATCGATGTTTTCCCTAATAGCTTCTTTTCCACTGATTGTTTCGCCTGTACGCCACTCCCCCATTCTACACTGTCATCTGAGTTGCGCCTAGAGGCAGTGGTCTGATTTATATTCTCCCAGCGTTTCAGGGACGCAGGATCATTTTTTCTTTAAGAATCACATCAGACTTGAACGGGTGAATACCGGTCTGTTTGAAACCCGACTCAATAATTTCAGGTTTTGGGTCTCTGAATACATCTTTTAAGAGCTGGGAAAATTGTTTCTTCGGTATTTTCTACCTCTAGTGTTGTCTCTGCCATTTCACCAGCGTCAGATTCCAGTTGCTTTTTAGAGACTTGAAGACTGCCAAATCTAATGGCTGCAGTAAGTGTGAAGTTTGAAGGGGAAGCTTGAGGATAGTTACTTTCTTTAGCTAATGCTATGATTTTATAATCTACATGGGTACTGTGATCATCATAAATTACCAAGACCAGCCTTTTTTCCCCAATAGTAAGCCAAAAGGACTTTTCAAAATAATTGTGAAATATGTGGGTTTCTATCCAACCCTTTTTGCTGACAGCATATACTAACTTGTTTTCAGGACCATCCTCAGTGTTGTTTTGGGGATTTTTATACTTGTTTGATGCTCTAACTGCTCGGTGGAGTAGCCTTTGGCGTATGTGAATATAAAACACTTGAGAGAATCTTGTTTTTACTCCTAAATTGCTGAAGCTGCTTTTTTAATTTATAATGTGTTTTGGCAGCTAAAATGATGTGCAGAACTACATTCAACTTTGATTGCAGACTAGAAGTATTCCCCAAAAATTCACAAACGGACATTTACCATCGTTATTTAAGATTATAACCTTTTCTATAATCCTTCGCGATGTTACAGTATTCTGCAAACAGTGTCATCTATAAAACGGCATCATATCACTAAAATAACTGGTTATCCTGAGTATTAGGGATATAATTGGCTATATTGCGCGTGGGTGACAGAACGGTTGAAAATAAGCAAGAAGTCTGACTCTGTTTTTGTTGCCTTGAAAATACGTAGAATATAAGTTTTTGAATATCTAGAAAGTCATGTCCGTAATGCTGATAAACATCGACATTAGGTGCGTTCAAGGGACTCAGCAATCGTATCGTGTCACCAAGAGGGAAGTGGCTGGATGGTGTCGGTCGTGGCTCTTCGGTGATGGTCGCCTCTCACAATGGTAACATCGTACTAGCTCAGCGGTGCGGGCGTGTTGAAGCCTCGTTGCTGCGTCGGTGGAGGTGTCGTTGCGCTCTAATAAGAGCGTGGTCGACTTCGAAGTGCAGGAGCTCGTAGCGTAGCATTCGAGGAGTTCTTTAAATAAAACACGAAGTCCATTTTAAATAAACCCCAACGTCGGTGGCTAGGTTGAGCGAGAGCTCGTTGATCCGTTGACCCATTGACCGTGGAGAACCTTTTGAGGTTTTGCTTCTTGCCGTTGCTATTTCTTCTTCTTCTTCTGAACTGGACTCGGAGTCGGAACTGGACTGGTCTGAACTGGCTGAACCTGACTGTTTTTGCGTCCGTCCGTCAATGTAATAAATGCCGCCAGCAGCAGCAGCAGCAGCAGTCAACGTAAAATACCGCCGTAGGCGGCTGGCTCCTTAGAGGACTTAACCTCTCTTAAGCCTGGAAAATGAGGAATGTTTGAGGATAGGAAAGTCGACGGAGTGGTGCGTCGGAGAAGGAAGTTGGTGGTAGTCGTTGTCATGTCATGTCACGTACCAAGCAGCCCGCACGCCCGTCCCCGGGGTGGTGGTTGGAGGCGACGGTGGAGCAGGCCGGAAGCAGGGACCTCCATAGTCTCCGCCGGTGTGGATGACCCAGGTTGGTTGGCATGCCCAAGGACGGCCAGCGAGCCGTCACACAGAGACGACGAGGAGTTCGACGCGTCGGTTCTTTTCAGAACGGTGTTGGAATTGTGTAGTGAGAAGTGTGAGAGTGTGTATCTGTTCGAGTAGTGGTGTGTGAGTATCTAGGTGTGTATGGTGTGCCGTGGGCTGGTGCAGAAGCTGTTCCGGCATTTGCCTTCACCGCTGAGGGAACCACGGAAAACCTCAACGAGAACAGGTGGATCCTCTGGCGAACTGAAACAGAAGGAGAGAGCGCAGAAACGGTTGTTCAGTTTAGAGGCGGGGCGAGTAGTAGAGGAAGTGTGGGGTTTTTGGGATGTCAGCGTAGGGCGATAGGGATGTTGTCGAGTGCATCCTCCAGGTCGGGGGTTAAAAAGCTGGCGTTGCCAAGGTACTTGGCGGGAGGGAACTTGAATTTATATGTGGTGTGGCGTGGTTGGTGGCCGGTTGGCGTGGAAAGGATGTCGATAGGTGTCTGGTGGTTCTGGTCTATGGCCCGATGAACGTATCGACCTTGGAGGGCGGCAAGGCGGGCGTCGATGGGGGGGAATGCCCGCCCGGTCACAGACCTCCTCCGAAGGGTGGAAGCGATCCAGACCGAGCATCCCCCGGCAGACCCGTCTTTCTTTCTGTCGAAGACGATGCAACTGGTGGGGCTTCAGGCCGCAGAAGCATGGGAGACGGTGGTCGATGATAGGGCGGATAAACGTTTTGTACGTATGTATCAGGGTACGTGGGTGGCAGCCCCGGAATTTTCCGCGGAGCACGGACAGGATGGAGGAGCGACGTTGAACAGAGTCGAGACACCTGTTCAACTCCGCACCTCAATGGAGAGTGAAGGTGAAGGTGCAGCCTAGATATAGAATCGAAGGGGAGAGCTGGAGGCGAGAGCCGCACAGGTCCAGATGGACGTCCCCTTCTTGGAGTTTGCTGCTTTTGGTTTTATACGGGTGGCGGAATAGGATGGCCTGAGTTTTGTTGGGGTTTGGAAATGCCGCCGTAGGCGGCTGGCTCCTTAGAGGACTTAACCTCTCTTAAGCCTGGCGGTGGTTGTTGGTTGGATAAGAGGGAAGTCAACGGAATGGCGCGTTGGAAAGGAAAAGGTTGGTCGTCTATGTCATGTCAAGTCATGTCACGTACCAAGCAGTCCGCACGCCCGTCCACGGCGATGATGGTTGGTGGCGACGGTGGATCAGGCCGGAAGCAGGGTCCTCCATAATCCCTGCCGATGTCGATGACCCATGTTCAGGTGGAATGCCTAAGGGCAGCCAGCGAGCCGTCACACAGTGACGACGATTGAACACGATGCGGCGGTTCTTTTCAGAACGGTGTTGGAATTGTGTAGTGCGGGGTGTGAGAGTGTGTATATGTTAGAGTGGTGATGTGTGAGTGTCTAGGTGTGCATAGTGTGCCGTGGACTAGTGCAGAAACTGTTCCGGCATTTGCCTTTACCACTAGGGAAACCACGGAAAACCCTAGTGAGAACAGTGTGGCGGTTGTGGAATGGGTGTGGTGTAACGGGAATTATTGGCGGGAAATAATTAGGCGGGAAATGATTTGGCGGGAAAGGATTTGGCGGGAAGTGTAGCGGAAAGGTGACGAATTTCCGGGCGCAGTGGAGTTGGTACCTTGAGGAGCCTCGGACTCAAGGATTTGGGTGGGAAAGGAATTGGGTTGGTCGCGGTCCGGTAGCTACCCGGGCCGGTCGGATGAGGCTGAGATGTGTGGATGGAGTTGGTCGGGCCTACGCACCCCTACGCAAGCACCGGTTGGTGGTGGAGCGGCCGTTGATCCATCTACTGCAACTTGGGTTGGTAGGATATGTGGCGGCCGCGGTCCTCAAGCTCCCCAATTCCTGAAGACCGACGGTCGGTGGGATGATGCAGCAGTGCGACCTCAAGTCGCTCCGTTGGCGGTGGAAATTGGGCCAGGCCTGTGCCCCCCAATACACAGACTCTGTAGGGAGGGATGGCGGTAGCCCCCCGACTACCGCGCTGTTGGTTGAGCCCGTACTATTCGTCGCCGATGCACTACACTCGCGCTGGAGACCGGGTCGACTGCCTCGCTTCGCACTTGAGGCCGGACTCTGTTTTTGCGAGTTCGCGGTCCGATATTTATATCGAATCGCAGTTGGCGTCTCCTTCCCTTGGAGTGGAGAGAGGCCTGGTTTATGTCATTGGCAGAATAATGTACCAACGAGAGGTACTTAATGTACTCTTTTTTTACTGAGAATAAGCCAAAATCCATTCTAGCAGAAGTGGATGTGACATTTGGCTGAACTTTCGCATCCCCGCCTACCACGGATCAGATCAATTGAGGTGTCATATTGTCAAGCTTGTCGAAAAAGTCACGGGGGTACTGAGTCTAGGTGCCGTAGAAATCCCATTAAAAAGGTATGAGTATTTCCGGTTCTACCGATAGACTTCTATTGAAATTCATTACGAGAACGGCGGCGGTTTTGAATTTACACGAAAATCTAACATGCAAGTTCATGAAAGCGAGAAAAATAAGGTCACTGTCATGCGCAGATTCGATAGAGGCGCTTTGTTGATGTTACCTCTCCTTGCAGATAGGATGATTTAAATATTTTGTCTGCGAAAGTGCTAATTTGATAAAAAATTACTTCAGTACAGTGCGAAAACAGATAGTGATCTCAACGTGATCATTCTTCTATTGTTCTAGTTGATATCCAATCTGAGTTGTAAAGTCACAGAAACCTGGATAGAAAATTCCTTTCTTTAGCGGCTCGACGGACGTCTTTGAAAGAAGTTGGACTGTTGTCGAATTCTACGATTCTTGCACTCTTGCTCTCCCATTCTAAATATTAAAGTGTCATTTGCTGCTTTCACCGTTTGTCGCCAAACTCTTTCACCACAACAGGGTGTGATGACTAACTCTAATCTCTCTGTTATATACACCCATCAGTATCACCACGTCCCAGCGCTTTGATAATTATTTTACAATTTATGCAGAAAGGCCAACGTAATCGAATTCTTTGCTTTATTAAAGACCAGCCTCAGACACTAAGCCAGTGAGACAACTGTTTTAGGACGCACAGATGCTTTTCTAAAGAAAGCTAATGGAGGTTGAAGTCCGATCTCGGACCACTGCATGTGGCTAGTATTTGCTACTAAAAATTGCACAAATCCATTACATGCGATATTAAGATCTACATATACAGTTTTACAAAATTTTTCGAGGCGAACTATTTTTCTTGCCGTTCATAAAAGTAGGTATATTGTTTGCATTAGTAATAGGAAAAACCATTGTTAGTAAAACCGTGTACAAGTCTTAAGTAGTTCTGACAAAGTAGACCGATCACAGTAAAGCAAACTTGGCAGATATAAAAATGCTTTACATGTTTAATATTTGTCCTTTATGTTGAAGGTGAACCGCCTAAGAATTCTGCAAGGTCTAATTGAACGGAGTTATCCAAAGAGAAATCATTTCCAAAAACCGAGTTTTGAGATACTGAACTTTAAAATTTAGTTTGCTTTCTTACTATGTTTTCAACAAAATCTTTGTTTCGTTTGTTTTTTGCGTTTCGTCAAATATAAGGAAATAAAAAGTTATAAGAAGCGACGATTTTATTAGTTTCTTTTCAAATAAATTACTATCATAAAAGACAAATTTAAATCAATTATATCTTCTTCGGCATTTTCATTCATAAAAAAAATAAAATGCCAAGCACATAGCTTGATTCCTTTTTGCTTAACTAGATCCAGTTCTTGTAGTCTGACATGATTTCTAGAAGTAATGTTTTCTTCTTTTCGTGGTTCATATTTGACCAGCCAGAATCAAAGGTTAGAAATTACAAATCAACTGAGATTCTCTCAACATAATATAGAAGAAATCTGATTTCATTTCACCCTTACATAAGCAATAGTTTGTTTTCCGAACTCGGCGGCGGTACTCCAGCTTGCCACCTACAGTCACTGTTAGACGAGTAGGTTGGATTTGAAATGTTCGGTCCTGAGCGAAAAAAGTTCTAAAGGTCACGAAATGCAGTTTTCAGTATATACATATAAAGGAAACATGAAATGGATAGAGATGGAAAGTCACATTTTTATTCATGACAAAATAAATTTTATATGCCTATTAGGTAAGCATTTCTGTTGTCTTGTGCTTTATGAAATCATGGAAATAGAATTCACTGAAAAATAATAAAGTAAAAGAAATAATCTAGCTATTCTTTTATTTTAAATCTTTTTTGACCCCTTTATGTTTATTTGTTTATTTACCTTAAAAACATTATTAGCAAAGTTATTTTTTATTGCACTTTAAAGTAGGTCACATTTACTCACCCATTAAATCTCTTTAACCAATTGATGAGCTGATTGAATTAATAGGTATTTACTCGGTGATTAACACGCTGAAACATACATATGTAATCCGTCGACACCAACAGAAAGAAAGAGCTACCAGCAGGAGATGCTGTTTCTGGACCGCTTCCACTCTTTGGAGGAGTGGTAGGTATTCCACATATATGAACAGGACGATAGATTAAAAGAAGCAGCAAGTTCCGAGATTGTAAGATTCCCGCTTCCATTCCACCTATGCTCTAGTGCTCCACACTAACCTTTGCGTTAAGCATTCGTCGCCGTCGGCATCGTCGTGAACCGACTGTTGTGGCACGTTATTTTTTTTATCTTTGTAACATCTGAATATTCTGAGTATTGCATATTTTTTGAAACTGTCAGACACCTAAGCTAATTTAGACTTTTCCGTATTTCTTTACATTGTAACAACCGGGAAGGCGAAAAAATTTCTCCAGCTAGATGTATGTCCGTTTTCTGCATCACTTAGTTTCTGAATCTCCGACAAACTTTCTAAAGGTTGTCTTGTATAAGTTAGCGTCAAGATCATCTACAGTTTTTAAGAAACTCACAATGAGCGCCTGGAAATAAAATATCTTTATTATTGGCAAAGAAATCCCACGCACAACTGAATGACTATAATTTACTAAATAGATAATACGTAATGGGTGCCTACATCCTGCCTAGAGGTGTCGTCTTTGGAGACCTGCAGATTGTAAATTGCTACTAAATAATTTTGAAATCGTTCACTCAAAAAAAAATTTCTGGTTGCCATAACTCACATTTAAGTTAAAAAGGCAATTGCCAAAAACGTCTTTGTTATAGCAACAAACCAAACTAACCACAATTATGGTAATCTTAACAGAATTCTCTGATGGTTAAAACATAGTTCTGCTACTATGTATTGCAACATTTTTGTTGAGCTAAACATAAGTTTGGTAAAGTTAGTGAACAAACAATGTTTATAAAAACTTTGGGGTTACCAAATAGTTATTTATATAACAGAAGTGTAAAGTAAAGCTTCTTAAACGAGTAGGAAGACACTTTACAGTCAAGTAATATACAATAGTTTTTGCACGACCGTATTTAAAAAAAAGAACATCTGGGAATGCAAAGCATAACCACAACGAACTCCTGTTTTGTTACTTTTTTCAAATTTTGGCGGCCATTTTAACCATGTTTCCGAGGTGGTATCAAAAAACTAAAAGTATACGTTTCTCTTATTTTTCTTTAATGTAGAAGACGATTCTAAAGTAAAAAAATTTTTAAAAATTTTCTAATTTTTGGCGGCCATTTTGACCGTGTTCCGGAAGAGTTATCAAAAAATGAAGATACTCCATGGTCTTTAGGTTTTGATGTGGAATCCAAATCTGAAGTCAAAATTTGACAAAAAATGCGGACAGACATATATACAGACAGACAGACAGACTTCGCGAATTCAGTAACGACTCCTTTGGAGTTCGTTGATAGTTATTACGAAAAACTTTTGACGGCTGATTAAAAAGTGAAGTTGGTCAAGATTATAGATGCGTATCATTATAACATCAATACGCCAAATTCATTGCAAACGTTTCTAATTGTCAACGTTGTGAAAAGAATAATTTTATTTCATCCCCAATTGTTACAATACCTACAATGACTTAGCAACGAATTGATTTAAAATACATTTAACACTACTGGTGCTATTTAAAAAAATCATAACATAACTAAACTTTATTAAGATTCAATCATCTACATACTTAGTATGACTGGAAACAAAATAATAAAAGTCAACGCATCACTTTCCTTCATTAGGAGACAAACATTTTATGGACATGTCTTGGGAGCTTTTGAACTGTTGGTGGAAGGTGTGCACTGCAGTGTTGCAGGTTTTTGAATTTAATTCCTTCAAAGGAATGCTATACAGATATAAAGGCGCATGACAAAGAATTGGTTAGATTGACATTATTCAAAGAAACATCTAAATTCTTAGTTTTCGGCCACACTTGTGCTCTTCCAGACCCCATGACGTTTAACGATGCTTATGTCAATACCAGAATCAGCCAGACGAGTTTTTGAGAAACGCCGAGATACATGACCAGTATACAAAAATTATTTAGGCAAATTCAAAAAGCTGCAATGTTTTTACCGATATTACCAAACGTATTGATACCGTTTCTTTGAATCGTAAATTTACCCTTTCTACAGCCAATGAAGAAGTGATTATGAATGATGTGCTAGGGTCTAATATGTTTTTATTTTCTAATCGTATCCAAGTCGTTCATTCGATCTTCAGCATCAACGACAGTGAATATTCGTCTACGATTCCTCTTTGTTTTTGCAATAGTAGCAATTATAGGTGACCTTGCATCAATAATAGCATCTACAGTTGAGCCATACCGTTCTTCACGTCTACAACAATGGTATTAAACATCACATAGTACTTTAATGAACAAATAGTTATCATCAAGAGCATCTGGTAAAAATGTCTTAATCTCATCTCTTGTAAAAGTTTTCGTCTGCTTCGGTAGGTGTTCTAAACTATTACGCTTCATGAAAAACTTGACTACTGCATAAGAAGAAATAGCTACGTTTTCGTGTATGAGCAACATTGTCTTCAGCATAGACATCTTAGTCCAAACTGAAGACGCTCCATATTTCTTGGACAAAGTAGAAGGCCTTTTTTACCCATGCGGTCCATAGAACAAACTACATGACTTACCAATTCAGAGAGCTATGCTAAAATTATGTTTTCATCCACTTTGTTAACCCCATTAGTCTGCTGTCAATTTCTAAAAATTGGTTTTTTATTCTTGCTTTTTTATGCTTTTTCCTTAATTATTTCACTCATTCTTCCGCAGCGTATATGTAAAGTCCATTATAGAGACAAAACACAAAACGTAAACAAACAAGCACTTGAATATCAGCACAGCTATAGTCGACTTATGTCTCGCCGTCACGAACAATATCATAATTTGTTTCAATTTTTTGAAAAAGATTATTATTTTAGGCTAAAACAAAACGGGTGACGGTATACGTAACGTTGTCCAGTTTTTACATTACATTATTAACCCTGTTAACTTTACTTATATCGTAAATTACTATTGGTTATCTTAGCGATATGTTGTAATAACGAAAAATCGTTCTAGTGTCTTTCCATTTTTTCAGTGCCTATAGTGGAAAGGTCGGATATTGAGCTCGTGACGACTTAGTGATGACTAATTACTAGCATGTTATTGCTGGCATACATAGTCGAAGAAATAAAGCAGAAAAAAGGCCAAAGTAAAACAAAAAAAATTTCTACAGAAGAAAATGCATCTATTGGGAACTATAATTCAGTTTGAAAACAAAATCGACAAAATGAGCCAAAATAGGCCAGATTTTTTCACTCGGAGGTGTTTTGGGTCGTTGATTACGAATTCGACATTAGTTTTCGGATAGGTGAACCTGGCCATGGAAACACGGAAAATTTGGCGTAATTTCTGGAAAAATTTTTCTTGTTCGTAAAAATTTTGAATTTCAACTCAAAAATGGGTTCTAGAAAGTTTTGTTGGTCGCTGATCTCGAATCCGATATTAGTTTTCCGGAAAAATCACCCTGGTCGTGGAAAATCGGAAGATATTAGCCAATTTCGGAAAAAATTTTGGAATTTCAGCTCGAAAATGGGTTCTAGATAATTTTTAGGTCGCTGATCTCGAATCCGTTATTAGTTTTTCGGAAAAGCCACCCTGGCCGTGGAAAATTGGAAAATCTTGCCATTTTCTTTATTTTTCTCATGTTTAACCGCTTTTAGGTGGCAGTTCATCTCGCTTTCGATGTAGTCGACATGTTTGGAACCAGTTTTCACTGCTGCAGTGAAAACTGCGAAAAACCCGTGGAAAATCATTGTGAAATTTAAAAAAAAAACGTGTTTCATGTCGTTTTTGGGGTAATAGCATGCTGCCACTTCAAAAATAACAACGAAAACATCTGGAAAAAATATAGTTTAAATGTAAGTAAATGACTATCTAGTAAAGGATTACAGCGAGGCCAAAACATTAATTTCTTATACCAAGAGAATATCAAAAGCTATTATGATATGTATGCCCTTGTTAGTCCTCATGAAGAGATACAAATTTAATTATTTTGGATGATTCTTGTTAAAAATAAATCCTCTGGTTTGCTGAAGTTATAATTAACAGTTCTGCAATACGCTGTCGTAAAATCTTCTTTTTGTATGGATGTAGGGAAATAACGATTTATTGGTAGCTCAGTTAATCTCATGCTTTTCGATATCTTTCCATGTTACTAAACAAAAGCATTGAAAAGGATTAATCAACTTTTAATTGCTTTTCCGAAATTAAGTGTTATTTTAAGTCTGTATTTCTAATTAAATTGTTTTTTCCCACATTAGTAGGCACTCTTAAAGAAACAAAGATTTATTTATCAATGCAGTTCTGTTATTTAAACATGTGGCGTATTTTGTTTTCTATTCTAAAATAAAAGTTTGAAATACCTCAAACGCTTCTATTTTTGTACACAGAAATTTAAAATCAGCAAGCTATGCGCAACTGAATTTAATCTTTGGAAACTGAATAGCATTAATTAAAATCAACCCTTTCATTGTTTGTTTGTGTTTTTCATTTAACAACTTTTATAATTTCACATGCGTTAATAAATTTGAAAGTCATTGTTTTGTGAGATTTTGCGACTTTTCTAACTTATCATTTATCATACTAAAACTTTTTGCCGTCAATAATTTATAATTTTTATTAATGCGCACCAAATATCGTCTTGACAAGAAGCGACAACTTCCTAAAAGTTTAGCCTAAAGGAAAATTAAGCGACGTTTGAGTTGGGAGGTAATTGTAAATTACTTCTTAATTCAGCAGGCTGATTTCTTAAAATCTTATTTTGCTTAATATAATTTCATTTCAATGGAATTTTCTTATAATTACGTACCGTAGTTTGGGGGGGAATTTGATTTCCGGGGGCGAAATTCATCACTAGTTCCCCGCCAAGTATTTTCAAATACAACACCATATTTACCCTTTTGTTTGCGCTTGCGTTTATTACATTCAATGAGTGAAAGTTCAGTTGTGAGACGTGCATTATTGTATCGATCATTTTGTCAATTATTTCTGTAAAACAAGAATTAGAAATTTATAGTGTGAAATTGGCACCTTTTGCATACTTAGGAACTTTCATTGGTAAGTATTATTTGAGAATATTTTTTGTAATTTTCGCAAAATATACGTTTTAGTTGATCTATCGTTAACCCGAATAGTAGATTATAAAAGCGGAAAACTTTACACATTGGCGGGAATTTTGCGACTAAGATGGCGGGGTCAAATAGATCACACATGAGGGGTGAGATTGATCACTCATCAATTTGGCCCCATCATTTTTTACTTAGCTGATTATTGTTTCTATTGCTGTATCTATTTGTTTTTTATTTTAGACTAATGTAAATACAATGGTACGTATACCATATATAAGAGAAAATTAGGTGCCAGAAAATACAAAAACTACAGTAGCGAGAATGTCGAGCAGGCCTTATCAAAAGTAATTGAAAGCGGTTGGTATGGTACACTACACAATAAGTACCATGGACGTCATATAAGAAAAAATGGAGGACAAACTGTCTTTACATTTAACGAAAAAAAAGCTTTCCTTTCTGCTGCAAGTACTTGTGGCGAATGGGGATTTCCGTTAGAAACAGCCGATCTAAGGCAATTAGCAAAAAATTATTTGGATAGTCAGGGCCGTACTATTGCGTCATTTAAAAATAATTTGCCAAGAAATGATTGGGTGTATTCACTAATTAAACGACATAATAATGCAATTGTAAAGAAACTTGCTGCTAATATTAAACGTTCTCGAGCTTCTGTTTCTAAAAAAACTATAACAGATTACTTTAACAACTTACGTAAAACATTGCAAGATGTTCCACCGTGCAACATATTTAATTACGACGAGACAAATTTGCAAGACAACCCAGGGAATAAAAAGATGCTCTTTCGGCGTGGTACTAAATACCCAGAAAGAATTTGTAATTTACAAAAAGCGCTACCTCTGTAATGATGTGTGGGTCGGCATCAGGCGATTTGTTACCTCCATACGTTATTTATAAATCTGAAAAGCTGCGGGTTCAGTGGACGGAGAACGGCCCCAAAGGGCGTCCTTGCTGCAACAAAAGATGTTGAGCATTAGGGTCTAGATATAATCGCACGCATCATGGATGGATAGACGCCCAAACATTTAGTGACTGGTTCACTTTATGTTTTCTACCTCATGCAAAAGAACTAGAAGGTAGAAAAGTTTTGCTGGGTGATAATTTATCATCCCATTTTACCAATGAGGTGTTGCGGTTATGTGAAGAGAACAATATTGCCTTTGTTTGTTTACCAAAAACCTCTACACATCTAACGCAACCTTGAGATGTGGGTTTTTTAGAGCATTTTAGACATCGTGGAGGTCAACTTTATGTAGATGGAAGCAGTCACATCCGTCTTATACATCAATCGATAAAAAATATTTTGGTCAATCACTAGCTAGCTCTCTAATTGAAATGGATAAAAAAGGGAATGGTGGTACCTTTGCCATCAAAAAAGATTTAATCGCTTTTTTTAAAGCCACTGGAATCGTACCTTTAGATCCAAAACGGGTTTTAAATAAGATTCCAGGAGAAGATGACATTGACAATAATTCTGTTAACAATGTTTTGGTAAACTACTTACAACAACAAAGATTCACGGCTACACCTTCAAGACGGAACTAAAAGACAAACACTTGAAGTAGAGCCAGGTAAAAGTGTAACCGCTCCTAATGAATCAACTTCAGAAGATGAAACAGAACTACAACTACACGACGATTCTGACAACGAGCTTACTGAAGAAACCGGAGACGAATCTGAATATTATTCAGCAAATAAGAATTTAGTAAAAGGAACATATTTGTTGGTTAAAGTACTAGGAGGAAGTAGAGAAAAGACAACATATAGGTATGTTGCAATAATTGAAGAATCAACAGATGAAGGAATTGTAGTACTGGGTATGAAGTCTGTGAATAGTACACGAAATATATTCAAAGCTGTAAAGAATGACGAATTTATAATTAGAAATGGTGATATTATAGCTGTTCTTCCAAATCCTGATTTAAAAAACTGTGATGGTGAAGAGATTTACACATTCAAAAATAATATTGATGTAAAAGAGATATAATGTTTCACTGAGTTTCCAATACTGATTAATATTTGTTTCTGTTAATATATACGATGTAAGAGTGCCTTTTTCTGTATTACGTAATATGTATTCGTTCTTTGTCTTAATATAAAGCAAATTTTGCAAATAAAAGTCTCTTTTGTAGTAATCAAAAAGCGCTTAAGAATTGATCAATTTCACACTAGTGATCAATTTGACCCCGACTAGTTTTCACCAGAATATTTCCTAAACCAACTAACATATTTAAACCGGGGTCAGATTGATCAATATCCTATCTTTTCTGCAACATTTATGTGTTATAAAACAAGCATGATCAAATTCGCCCCAAACAAGGTATGAAACTGTTCAGTTTCTTTTTCTTCTATATTGCAAATATTTCGACTTATGTTAATGTTCTGTGTGCGGAAATCTATTTAAAATACGAAGACAATAGGAATACTAATTTTACATGAAAATTTAACTAACGAGTAAAATTCTACGCTCAAAATAAAAAATAAAACTATCAATTTAGCCCCAAACTACGGTACTACAGAAGTGCTTTAATTACTGGTAGTCTCGGAATGTTGATTATTATTTATATTATAATTATTATTCCCTTGCATAACTTTACATCAATAGGTTAACTTCATACGAAGTTGGTTCTAACAAATTCAAACAACTAATAAATGAAACGCCGCGGCGTTTTGCAAAATTGATCTTTGTGGTCTGTGTGGTATATCCACTTGTTGTTAATTTGATGCTTTCCTAATCACGTTAATTTGAAATTGCAATTTATTCAAGACCGGAAAGTTTGTATTTACTAATTGTAATTATACTAAAAGTTGAATATTCTAACCCTTCAAAACTTTCGACGAATACAAAAGAAGCTGTTTCTTTTGATAAGACTAATTGCATATCGTCTGTTATAATTATGAGGTTATAATTACACATAAGGCTAAGAAGTATTTTTGGCGCCAGCTTTTTTACGTTTCTCAACCGAGACAGTTTAACTTTTTAAATCAGTTATTATAGTCTCTCACTCTTCAAGTATGAGAGTATATTACAATGTTTTAAACAGCCTGTTTCAAAATTTATTCCAGATAATCTAGACTTAGAAATCTATTGCTATACATTATCTGGAAGGTTACGGTCAGCTCTCTGTGCAATTTTCTAGACACCTAGTATTATGTGCACTTTTTTGTTATAGTATGGGACATTGAGAAACCAACCTTTCAAGTTGATAGTCGTCAAACATCCAGGAACTGCAATAATAGCTGTTCCGCGCTTTGTCCAATCTAAGTAAGATTCGCGTGTGATCCAGTCTCGAACTTTTTTACTTTTAGTATTATGAGGACATTTCCATTAATTTTAATTAATTAGCCATTTTTCCGCTGGAGTACTATACTTTCTTTTGCAGAAATCTGTTTGTTCCACCAATGATCTCCACTGCTGCATACAACAATAGCTTTGGGAATCTCTAGAATATAAATATGAGCACGGTAATTTAACGCGTGAACCTTTCTAATTCTGACAAAAACAGAAAGACTGACTTTACTACGAGTGGTGTTATTGAAATGTTTTTTTGAGTTTCTATTGCTTTCCTTATTTTTCTCGTATAGTCACTGTGTTTTCTTAAGTCTATTCAAGAAGTTCCTCATGGAAGTGAACAAAACGTTGATAGTTTTCAGTTGAATGCCATCGCTTTATTAGTAACTGAGACCATGAAAGTTTTTGGCATTATTTAATCCCATTTCAGTGCTCCGTATCTCTCGAGATATCAAGAAGGCAAGAGAATAAATGAAACTTTGGACTCTGTCTCTTGGAAACCGTGTACTTTTGGCAGAATCGAATTTAGGTTTGGTTGCGCCCTAGACCTATTTTGATATGGCGCCCTTTTGGTTTGCAAATTGCAATTTTTTTCGTAGAGTCACCGGGAAACTCTATAAATTTCGAATTTTTATTGTTTCTCAAATTTACAAGGGGAAGTTTTTCCTTCATTAAATTATTTCAGTTGTAAATTCTAACAAGCTGTATTGTATATTGCAAGGCGTTTCATTTATTTATTAAATTTAACAAGCTGAGTTGTCTTTGGACAAAGATATATCAACTGTTCGTTTCCAAAACTATGTATTATTAAGAAATTGACCCGATATCTAGCAGTAGTAGTAGAGTAGTAATGTGAATCAGCGCGTCAACTAACAATTTGTGCAAAATGGAGTCTTTTACATTTTGATGAATTACTTTGTCAAATAAACTCATCAACTTAGTTTTACTTCCGTATCAATGACATCTCAATCTATCGAATCAAAATCGTCTCATGTTGATAAGGTAATCAGACAAAAAATCTTATTACTTTCTAAAATATCAGGAATAAAACGTGTGATTAAATTATGCGTGCAAGGGCAGAGTACACAGTACACCTTTGATTTCAAATAATGAAATACGTTAAGACTTGAAAGTCAACAGTTGCAAAAATGTATCGGATTAAAAGTACCTAAGAGTTGACAAGATAAAAGCATTTTCCAAAGAGGGTAAGTCTCCAGAACTACTATGTTAATTGTTTCATAAAGCTCAATACTTACATAATTTGATGACTGTACAAGGTGTGCATCATTCTATTGTATTAAAAACTCTTTTGTTATTATCACAGCCACAAGAAAATCACGTCTTGACTTTTTAAGACAAACTTCGATGGTAAAACAATGTTTTAGTTTTGTAGAGCCTGAAATTTGTTAGTTCTAGTTTCAGTAGACGTTTTTAGTTCAATTACTTTATAACATTAGATTGAATAAAGTTGTTCAAATTCCTGTTTTTACCTAAGTTTTAAAATTCCGCTGGCTAATCCGTGGTCTCGCCTACTGCACATTTGGATCGCGAGGTAATAAAAGGTGATTCAGATCATCGAGCTCACAGAATATGGTGTAAAGACATGTTGGTAATGCGCCTCCGCCATTTCCATACCTGCCATTGCATTGTAATTCTAATTGAAATTGGTCTCTCTGGGCACCTACAGCTCTCTCCACCATGCTTTAGACGTGATTTGGGTAGAGGGTTCAGACCATCTGAGTATATCCACAGTTACCACCTCACAACGTCACTATGGGGGAACCACCAGCAAACTGCACGCGCTTTCCAGATCCATAACGTCTGCCAGTACTATTCGCTCAACCATCCGACATAGCATGTTTTCATCAGCATTGTTCTGGTAGTTCTAACTCAATATTTTGCAAACCAATCTCTATCACTGTTGCGTCATCAATTGGCTACTACGCTATGAATCCTTAGAACAATGCTTCAGACATTGCTTGACTTTAAAACTGCAGGTTGATTAGTGTCCCATGTTGTGCAGACAGACGAGAATTGGCGCTCCACATCTATCACCTATTCATCCATCACTAGCCACTACAATTCGAGCCAGGTCGTCACTCCCGTCCAACGAGTTCGAGATGCATCATCATCTATCTTAGTAGCCACCTGGATTAGGGGCCAGAAACGTTCAAAAATCCACCACGGCGGCGACTTGATCAGACGCGGTGTCACGAAGAGGGATGTCGTTTATAGCTCTCGAGTTTAGTTGCTGTGCTCTTTTGGAGGTGCGTAACAGAAATGACTTGTAGTGAGACTATTACTGTTGCACTGTTTCGTCTAGAAACGTCCCGTTTAGTCGTCTGACACTGTACTGCCCCATACCTAAACTCGACTAGGCACCGCCTGGGCTCCAAGAAACATAAACTCGCGTAATATTATATGCTCGGTTGTGTGCCGTATGCACCATCAGGTCTGTTACTTCTTTTTGTGTTTGTGATTTTTCGGCATATTTCCAGAACGAAAAGTCTCATCAAGATGGGCCAAATAGTTTTCTCAAAAATGGCCAAATACCAAAATATCGTTGCTAAATGTATTTTTATTTTCTAGACTTTATTGCTCGACAAGCCCTGATTTATTGCTAAAATTGTCCGGAGGCGATAGAAAAATACGAAATTATAAAGAATTAATTCCAATAAAAAGATATTGTCCTCTTTCTTTTGAAGACGTGGTTTAGTACCTACCCCCCATTCCCAGTGACTGACCACTTGGCCCAAGAACTGGGAGCTGAAGGCGTGAAGCAAATTGTTGGTACCACGTTTGCGACGGTAAAATTTAAACGAAAGAAAAAAAGGAACACCTTGGCAACCATCACCAGCTCAGTGAAAGTGGTCAATAAGAGAGTTGATGTAGACGGTCTCACGATTTTCTAGAGGGTCTGCATCACCAAACAATCAGATGAGCAATTGAAGAAATACTTTGAGTACAAGCTGACATTATACCCACTTTTCACTGAAGAGGGGATGCGAAAAAGAACAAAGTTATCCTTCTACTCGTCATTCACTCTACTTTCTGACAACATTATCGCAAGAAACACAACATGCGCCGTGGTGGATCGTGGTTATCTGATTCACAAGGTTATGTCGCATCGCAATGAGTCAGTCAGAGCAATTGTCGCAGGATACGGCAGCTATGTGTTCAACCATTTTGGGAGAAATGTTGCAGTGGTTTTCGACGGGTACTCAGAGGATGCAGCCTTCAGGAGCACAAAAACAGCTGAACGTTTGCATCGCTGCTGCTCTCTCTACCAGTGTAATAGAGTTTGAGAAATCGACACTAATTAAAGTACTCTAAGAAAAAGTACTTGCCAATGACCAAAACAAACGCCGTCTGATTGAAATGTTCTGCACTGAGTTCAATAAACAGGGGATTGAGACCGAACAGTCTGCAGAAGACGCTGACGGAGATATCGTCAGGACTGCTCTCTCTAAGAGTTCATCCTATGAAAATGGCATAGTGATTGGGGAGGATGTGGATTTATTGGTCCTGCTCAATGGCTTGGGTTCCACTTCTAAAAACGTGTACTTCCAGAAAAGCGACAGAGGTGGGTCTGGGTGCATCCATTCTTCCACCACCTTAAGGACTCGCGCTATCTCTTCACGCCTTCAGGAGCTGTGATACCACCTCTGTCCTATTCTGGCAAGAGAAGACAAAATGGTGCGGCATTTTCCAGAAAAACCTCCACTTGATAGAGCTGGCGAAAATATTTTTGCAACCAGATTTCAGCCAGGAGGCAATAGCCACCGCTGCTGAGAAGCTGCTCGTGGAGGAGATAACGCCGAGTCTCTAAACAACCTCCGTTACATGTGCTTTGTCAAGTCAAAATTTAATATAGGCAATTGTTACACGTTTTTAGAAAGTGTTTTATATCAATAACGCTCTGTGGAAATTTAAAGTTTATTGAATCAGTACAGTAAAAAATATTTTCAAAAGAAGTAGGATTATTCTTACAGCAATATGACGTCACCAGCCATATGAGTTGCATGTTTTATTTAAAACATCGAATTTATACTAGCACAGATTTTTATACTCAATCTTTGTACAACACGAAGTTTTTTTTCTTATGTTAAAGCAAAAAATTGAAAAGTGGCGTTTAGCTGCGCGATATAATTTATTGGAAAATTTTCAATCAGAATCTAGTAATAAAGATTCTTATTAAAATTACTTCTATCTGATGGAATCTTCCGTACAATCTAAACATTTATTATTTGAAAGGCGTCTTTTCTAGGTGATCGTAATCTTTTCATTGTAGAATCTAATTAAATTTAATTATCCCCAACAAGTTGAAATACTTCACGAACGTTTTATAAGGTATTTGATGTTAGACTAGAATAGCAGAAAGTAACAAACTGAGGTTTTCTGCATAGAGAGCTCTGGTATATATCCATTCCAAAAGGATAATTTTCTGCGCTCCTACTAATACCTAGAAACGGACGAGATGCAATTTCTATTATCTGCAAAAGTCATGTTTTATATCGCGTTGTGATGTGCTGTTTTTACATCTATCTTGACAACTTGGTAGATATTCAAATTACACTACGTCGTGTTTAATAAAACAACCGTCATAAAACTACAAAAGTACCCTTCAGCATTAATTTACTTTTGAATTACAAATTAAATTTATCACAAGCCAGAAGTAACGAAATGTTTGTTAAAATAATTAACAATTAAAATGTTATAATCGTTGATCTATATTATCTGTATCGTAAATATTCTACAATTTATATTTAATTCTGTATTTCGTGATATACCTAATTACAAAGATCTACATGTCAAGCGCGTACGCATGATGATTTCCAAGGCAATTATAACCTTGCTATAGTCTTATTTTAGAAAGAGTGAAAAAAGCGAAGTCAAAGATAGCCATGATAATGTTATTGTTGTAATCATAACCTAGTCTTACAAGTTACAACTGTCAACTGTTGTCTGCCGCATTATAGTATCGTACTTTGTACATTGTACGTATCATTAGTCATAGCTAACTTCGACTTTTTTTTTCGTTCACATGGTACTCAAAGAGTTTGAACCGTTTTGGTCTTTTCCAGGTTATGTTTTATATTAGGGTTTATGTGTACTGTAAATCTCTGCAAAATTCTAAACTTAAGTTTATATATTTTATTCCTAACCTTATCATGAAAACCGTAATGGCCTTTCCTTTCTATCCTACAATATTTTATCATACAATATTATTATCATTTTGTAAAAGCAAAATTACATACAAGTTAAAGTCTGGAAATGCGGAAACTAAGTATGCGAATTCTCCAAGACTTTTGTGTTTGGTAAAACAGAGTGCGTAGGTTCCTGGACTGGAATTAATCAGTCAAGGTATAGCAAAGGCCAAGTTTAATTATATTTAACCCTAACTATTTGTATTGTCTCTTCTAATTTGTATGTAAGTTGTTGATGCAAATAATATAGCAGTTGAATAAAGATGTTTAGATTTTCCCAAGTCTTCACAAGCAACAATTATCAAATTAACGTTAAATAGTTTTCTACTTTCTATTTACACCACTCTGGTTATAACGTGAAACTAATACAAATTTAAAAAATGCTTTTGTTCTAAAGGTTTAGATTTCTAAAAAAAATGTTAAACATTTATTGAACTTTAAATATTTTTTTACATTTTATTTACACTCTTTTTATCTGAAGCCAATTAAGTTTAAAATTTAAAACATGTTTTGATAATCAATAACTAATTAGTTTATATTTGCTTTGTAAATTAAACCATCCTAC
>VTPC01002448.1:0-32574 GCA_011009095.1 Ignelater luminosus
GTCTGAGCTACTTACGGATTGGATGCCAAAGCTAGTAGCTTTGCTCAATTTGGCATAACATTTAGATATAATTGCGTGTGGAGCTTCTCTGCTTTTAGCTGCTTCTGCCTTTATTGAGTGGACAACTTGAATAACTTACAATTTGCTCGGAGTGTAAACTTAAAAGAATCCATTGATGTTGAGTTTTGTTTACCCTTAGTGTTGAAACAACTCGTTACTTATTCCTACCATGTAAGACGTGAGATTGCATTACTTTCTAAGACTTCCAGTTAAATTCAAAATTGTTTATAAAAATTGATTTAGAAACCAAAAAAGCTATTTTTTAAGATTTTTATTCAAATATAAATCTATCATAGGTAATTACTTTCTACCTCTATCGTTTTCGCCATTGTGAATTCCAATGAAATACATTCCGTCACTTTCTTTCTTTCAACTGATTTTCGATTTTTCTTCCTCCACCCGGAGAATAGGTGCCGCCCCAGTTCCCTTTTAACAAACAAATAATTCCAACAGTAGACTGTAGACAAAATAAAATCTCTTTAAAAGCGGTTTCAAAAAGGAAAAGACGTTCAGACTTGAAAATAGTGACTTTCAAGACTTTTGCTAAGTAAGGTCTCATAAGTTACCGGACTAGATAACTTTGCATGAGCTTCCTGATTTTTAACGCAACACTGAGCACTTTTTTGTTCGGGGCTTAATTTTCAGTCTTTTGGTCTTAATTTGCCATAAAGTTGTCTTCGTGATTTTTATTGTATTAACTAAACTAGGAACGGAAAGGGAAGACTGACATCTAAAGGCCTATCACTTTGACACACAATTTTTGGTGAACATACTAGCCTGGGGAGTTCTGATAACTGGCCACACTCAATTTTTTTAAGTGCTTTTTACCCTTTTATGATACCATATAACATACGTTTTGGAATTCCCTCCAATGCAAGACTGTGGTACATCTTCTTTTTGTAATGATTAGCCTTATTTTGAGTAAAGCTGCAAAAATCGTTTAGCGGATGCTCATTTTTCATAATAATTCACAAAAGAAAAAATGTTTGTCTATCTAACGGTATCTATTTCAATACAATTTACTTCTGTTTTTCAATTAAAAACGTTTATTTAAATAGTTCGGTTAGTTATAGGATATGCTTTATATTTTTAGGAATTTACAAAATCATAATTGAGTTTCAAGTTTTGCGATCCTGCGTTTTTCGGCATAAAAAATGCCAGTATGAATTTCGTCAGTGGAATTTTTTCTTTTTTAATTTAAAATTTGCAAAAAAAAGTTTAATATATAATAAATCTAAAACCCTAGACAAATTAGATTTTTTTTGAAATTTAAAAGCAAAAACATAAAAAAATTAATCCTGCTGGTTTCAAGTTAAAAAAATATCACTGGCGTTTTCGAGCTTGACATTTTGTTATACAAAAATTCTTGCATGTCGTTACCAAAGCTTACAAATATAAGTTTGAATTTTCTAGTTCTCAAACCACTCGTATTGGCAGCTGTAATATTAAAGATTGAAGTTTTCAAATCTTTGATGTTTTTATTCTCGGTTTTAATATTCAAATTTTTGACAGACACAATGGTTCTTGCCTTTATAACACCTTTCCCATTTTCTCTTATATACTTTTCTTGCTCGGCAAAAAATATACGAAAAAACCGACTTCTCTAAAACTTGGGTGATATATAAAACCAAACTAATAGGCAGAAATTCTTAACGTCACATCAGACTTAACACCGGGCTGAATGAAAAGAAATATAACAAACTTTTCAGTTAAGCAATGTTAAGCAATTCTGTGGTTCTTTCTTGTTTGTTTAAAGTATAACGTATTTCACTTCCACCAATCTTTCGGAATGCATTTAAATGTGGCATGAAATCCTACACATGTCTTCTTTTGAAATAAATGTGTTACTAAGGAATGAAGTGTAGAAGATGGCATGGTTCAAAAGAGTTGTGAGATTTTGGCCAGGCTGGAAGCTCAGGAGATGACTGCGGTACATGATTAAAAAGAAAGTTGTAGAGATTTGATCTGTTTCAGCATTTGACACATCTAACCAAAAGAATAATACCCAAAAAACTACTAGCCATGTGCTTGATCTTTGCTTAAAATCTGGTTAATTTCTAGATCAGAAATCACAGTTCCAAAACTAGATGGTTGTCTCATACGCCAGCCAGCTAATGATTTGACGCTGTTAAACAAGCCAACGCGCGTTGCCGAATGGAAAAAATAAGTCTGTCAGATTTCGCTACGTCACGGTATCGAATTTCAGCATACGAGACAACAGGTCGTCTAAGAAGCTTGAAGCTGGATTCCCATGGTGGGAAAGCCGAACAATCTAATTTAGATAATTGGGATTGTGCTATGACTTTACTGTTTTATTTTGATATTTTCGCGGTGTATTGAGTTTTAAGTCACGCATCCCTCATGTTGGTTCATTAAGCTACTCGAATCGATTATACGAGGTATGATAATAAAGTCCGCAGACAAGTGTTGTAAAAACGTACTGAGCTGTAATGCATTCGCCTTTTCCAGCCTTCGATGCATTCGCAAAATTGTTACTCTGTTACCCCCGACAATACCTCTGACAACGACTCTTTAATGGCCCCCAGAGTCTGAACATGCTGTCCTTCAATTTTTATTTAAGTTTTGTAAATAAATAAAAGTCGCAAGGAGCCAAATCCGGAGAGTAGGGGAGATGTTCGAGGAGCGTGGTGCCCGTTTAAGATAAAAACTGCTTGACAATGATGGCCGTGTCAGCGGGTGCATTGTCGTGGTAAATCTTCCACGACGGTTTTGTCGCAAATCGGGTCTCTTTCTGTAACGCAAACGTTTCATTATCTGCAGTTAAGCAGAATTAACTAACTGACCCCGGGGCGTCCCGACTGCTTATCGTCATTCGTTGAGCTCCCCTCTTCCCTAACCTCCCCCCCCCCACTTAAAGAACGAACTTAAAGTAGATAGGATTCATCATTTCAAAAATTTCCGAGTTTGTTTTTCCCGTTTTCATAAGAAATTTTATTACATCGCGTTGCTTTTCAAAATCACAATTACTTTCCTTCGTCACAATAGCAAAACACGTGTGTACAAAAACAGAACCGCACTCAACACAATGTTGACTAGGGTACTGACAAAAATTGGGAGACCGCTTGGGGAGTAAACAAACAGCGTCACTACTGCCAATCTCTCAGTATTGTCATAGCGTTTTCAATAAAATCAATCCGAAAACTTTATTATCATACCTCGTAAAACCGGTTTCTGGTTTTTATTTAAAAGTAAGCTTAAGTAAATTTTTGCCATTTGCGGCTTAAAAGAAAAGACAAAATTAGACAACCAAAATTAGTCGGGGGATCTCTTCTTTCAACTTATGTCACATTATTTACTGGGAAGTATGAGTAACCATGAGCCTTGAGGAGTTGTACTGAGCTACCACCTTCCAACAAATTGTCACTTCACACTGTCTCTTGAACCAGTTGGACCTCTCGAGTCTTGTCGGGCCTTTTGGGCATGTCCGGGTTTTCGGCCCTCTCGGGCTTCTTGGGCCTATTGGAACTGTCGGCACGTTCGGCCTTCACGGTCCTGTCTGGCTTTTCGGACCTATTGAGCTTTTTGTGACGATCACTGATATTTTTTTGTGCTGCATCGAGTCGACTCGGGCCTGGGAATCTCAGCCCATACTAGGCTCTAACTACACAGTGGCTACAACCTGGGAAGTTGTAGAGGAACTTATTTTTCCGTGCGCAAGCTTGAGTTTTATGAGTTCGAATTGTCTTCCTCCTCATTTTCTGCTACATCTCATACTAGTTTTAGTAATACGATCAAAATATAGGCAAATATTTATGTAAATTCCCCAAGTCACTTGGAAAATCTCGGTAACTTTTCTTGCATTTGCTTCATCTTTTCAACATGTGCATTTTGCTAGTTTACTACAAAAGATAGCATTGCTAGACACAGTGAAGCCTGATCGTTAATTGCTACAGGTTTTCAGAAGAATACGATGCAAGGGACCTAACCTTTTAATGATTTCTTCTAAGTAAGTTATCGGCGTTGAGAGCAAAGCCAATACAAAACTTCAACTAGTAGTAGCATCATTTGGAAGAACAAGTCGCAGTCTTTAAAATACGAGGCACTAGCTTCAAGATAAAGTGTGGCGGGATTATTTAATGGTCTGCCTCTCGAAGAAGGAAACGTTATGTGCTTGAGGTAACTGAATAGTTAGAAACTGGGCTGGATAGTTTGAACTTCAAAAACAGTCACCATAAACTAATGCTCTTCCTTTTTTATTTTCTAGAAGACAAGTTTTATTTAAAGAATCATAGAATATTTTCTCGCCCAAATTGGTAGTCATATTCAATTTATCTTGATCTACAAGATGAAGAAGTCTGTCTTCTTATGATAAATTGCGATCTGACGGTTTAGGTTGTAATGCTCAATATGCGAAAATGCAAAACAATTTCCTAACTACTACAATTACGTACACTAACGAAATGCTCGCTGGCATGCTCGACAGTATGTTCGTCGACATATTTTCTCATGTTTCCATACACCATCGAGATTTACTTTACGTTCTAAACAAGAATTGAGGATGTGCAAATAAGGCAAATTTATAGAACAAGACAACTACAACTAACATTAAATCCTCCACTTTGTTTTATCCCATGAAGGCGCCCTAGAAAATTTTGAACTAATACTCAGTTGGTATTTAGTGTCTACGAGTGTTTATATAGAATAGATTCTCACCGTTTCCCTGGAAGTTATCAGCATGAGACATTATGGAGTTTCATTTAAATTTTCTTGCAACTATATTCTACCGTAATTATTTTCCTGTATGTCAACCATCCGATGATGTAACATGATGTGCACTACTTCAAAACTGTTCCTGCCAAAAAAGGCCATTTTCTTAAAATTCGCCAAAACCCACTTTACATCTATCATGTACTCAAATTCAAAGAGAATATTCCTTTGTTAAAGTGACACATGGTAAATGTAAAAAATCGATCAACTAGTTGTTCCAAGCACTTTGTCCTTAGAGGGTTTAGCTTTATTTAATGTTCCATGTAAGGCACAAAACTAATCAAAGTTCTCTCTTATAGATTGACGAGATTCTGATTGGACTATGTTCTTGTATTTTTTGTATACATGGTGGAGATAAACTGGAATCAACACCTGTCTGGGATTTTGTAATTTGCAGAATTTGTGACAAAATTAAATTCTTAACAGGATAATAGTGTACTTAGTTAATATAACTTGGCCTAAGCTGACTTTTTAAATATTAGCGTATTCTGTATCATGAAACACCATAAACCGTTAAATTGTCAGAAATTTCAATTTATGTCATGGTTATAATACCATTACATTGATAAAGAGTATCTTACAGGTTGAAGTGCACGGAAACCACACGTTTAAAACACACCAAGACGCTAAACGGGGGCACAGCCCACGCGTGTAATCCTAACAACCAAACAAATTTCAATATGTATATCGACCAAGGTTCGTCAACATCATATTTATCCATCCCACAAGCAACATTTTTAACACAACCCTTGACAAGTCAACAATATAGTGTTTCACTCACAACCAAACAATAACGCTGCACTAATGACAAACCAAACCAACTACCAATGACAAACCATAACTCACAATAAGAAACGAATTAGGAAAGACGAATCGTATACTCACAAACAAACCCAGAAAACCTAAAAAAGAAAAAACTTTCCGCGCAGTGCTAAAGGAACACATCATACGACCGACATTGATGAAATAAAACAAGCACTGAAAGACGAAAGACATGAAGCTACTAATATAAGGAATATAAAACAACGAAAAACAAATAAGTCTCTACCTTTACTCTTGATTGACCCGAAACCAAATGACAACAATAAAGACATATACAACATCAAAGTACTTAATAATTTAATTGTACAGGTTGAACCGCAGCATGCTAAAAAATTCCACAATGCATAAAGTGTCAGAAATACGGACACACGAAAAATTATTGTCGTAATACTCCACGCTGCGTTAAATGTGCAACTAATCACTTAATTCAACACTGTCCCAGAAAAATAAAGGATAACAATGTCACATGCGTAAACTGTAAGCACAATCCAGCAAACTATCGAGGATGCTCAGTACACAAACAATTATTGCAGAAAATGCATCCAGCACCAAAAGAAAGACGAACATATACTCAGGCGATACATCCAGAAACCATATATGCACAAATGCTACAACAAAGCACACAACCAACACAAGCTACACCAGCACAACCATCCAGTAAACTAACAGAATTCAAAAACATGATGAAAAACCTTATGGAACAACCGAGGATTCTTCTAAATCTCTTAACAACGTTAGTCGCTAAATCAGGTTAATGGCTGGGTTACTAAAAATCGGTATATGAAACGTCCAACGCTTATACCAACATCTTCAAGAAATTAAACTAACTAGTATCTAAAGCTAACCTTACGGAAACGCATCACATAAAAATATCACATTATATCATATACCACAGCTAACGTTCTGACGGAACAAAACATTAAACATCACAAACGAGTCGAGTTTAAACGCGAAACTATCCAAGTTACAAGTGTTGCTATATACGATCACATAAGTGAGATCACACTCCTTGGAATTTATTGCCCCCCCCCCCCCCCCAAGAAATAACAACAAACAACAAGACTTCGATTACCTTTTTAAAACACTAGCAATGAGATTTTTAGTTGGCGGAGATTACAATGCCAAGAATATTCTCTAGGGTTCTAGGCTAACCACAGCAAAAGGTCGTGAACTCGCAGCTGGTATTAAAGCCAATAATCTTGGTTACCTCTTCACCAGCGAGCCAACGTATTGGCCAAGCGACCCAAGAAAATTACCAGATCTTTTAGACTTTTGTATTACTAAAGCAGCCGACAAAAGATTTCTAGTTAAATCATGCTGGGATTTCAACTCTAACTACACGCCTATTATAATAACTATGTTCGCTCAAATTCTTGGAAAACCAAAAGAACCATCCCTGTATAGCAAAAAAAACGGACTGAAATTTATTTCGGAGTATACTAAATCAACATATAAGATTTGATGTACTATTGAAAACTGATGCTGACATTGAGAGTGCAATTACAGCATTAACTAAAACAATTCAATCAACAGCTTGGCAATCAACACCGAACTGTGAAGAAAGTCAACTAAAAGACAAAATCCCAATTAGCGTAAAACAATTAATCTTCGCTAAAACAAAAGCCAAAAGATGGTGGCGGCTAACGCATTATCTAGACGATAAACGAGTTCTAAATAAAATCACAAAACTAACATCGTTACTAAAAGAATTAAAGATTAAGCCATACAAGGGTATCTAAGTGAACTGAATACAAAACAGGTATCGGACTATCGCTATGTAAGGCAACAAGAAAACAAAGAAAGCCACATACTCAAAAACCACCTATTCAAGCAGCAGGCAACAACAGCTCTTTGCTTTGCTTTGCAGCAAATTCTAGGCGCGCCAAATCAAATGTGTCTTTTTATAAAAAAGTTCACATCCGGAGAAATCAAAACAGTAATTCAAAAAGACCTCAATCCAAAGAAGCTCCGGGGTATGACTTGATTACCACAAAGGTATTACGAGAAGTTTCGGGAAAATGCATCTTAGCTATCACCTAAGGATAGAATACTTTTCTATGCAATGAAAAGTGGCCCAAATAGTCATGATACCTAAACCAGGAAAAAATCCAAAAAATCTAAGTTCATATCGACCGATAAGTCTATTGCCCGTTCTAGCCAAAGTATTTGAAAAATTGATTCTAAAGCGCCTACAATCTGCGCTAGAACAAAGTAACAATTCGGTTTCCAAGTAAAGCACAATGCTGTCGAACAAATACATCGTATCGTCGATCAAATAAATCAAGATTTTGAAAACAAGCGATACTGTTCAGCAAACCTTCTCGAGACTGTGTTACAGACTTAAGGTAAACCTAGCTCATTGCTTTTATAACCTCCTGCCATCCTTCATCAATAAGCGGCACTACTATGTAAAACATCAAGGTGCCTACACAGATTTGTTTCCAATATTATCTGGAGTACCACAAGGCAGCATTCTCGGACCAGTCCTTTACTTAATTTATACACATGACATGCCAACATCCGCGTTTGCTACTACTGCCACATTTGCTGACGACACCGCAGTCCTATCGTCGCACTGTAACCTTGCTACCGCAACACAAAACCTACAGCATCATCTAAGTGAGATAGAATCTTGTCTAAAAGGATAGAAAATAAAAGCAAATGAAGACAAAATCTGTTCATGTCACGTTCATTCTCAGAAGAGACACCTGTCCCCCAGTGCAGATCAATGGACAACAATTGGTACAAGCCAATGAGGTTAAATACCTTGGCGTACACCTCGACAGTATATTAACATGGAAGAAGCACATATTCACAAAACGTAAACAGTTAGGTAGACAACTCAGACCTCAATACTGGATGATAGGAAGACACTCACCGATGACTATAGAAAACAAACTCTTACTATATAAAACCATCTTGAAACCGAAATGGATGTGTGGTATACAATTGTGGGGCACAGCTAGTACTTTTAATATGGAAATCCTACAACGTTTTTAAAACAAAGTGCTTCGAGCAATAACCAACGCTTTCTGGTATGTTCCTAACGCCTTATTACATAGTGACTTAAAAGTACCCTTAGTGCGAGATGAAATTAAACGCTACAGTGAAAAACTTCAAATACATCCTAACAAACTAGTTGCCACCCTACTAGGCGATAAAGATGACCAAAGGCGACTGAAAAGGTTCAAACCATCAGACCTTCCAAACAGGTTCCTTTAATAGTAATGTCTATATATAGACATAAACTTAGTAAATTGAAATATTTACTACAATTAGTAGTTAACTTATATAAAAAATTTCCATTGGGTTTTCTCTCCAAGTCGTCTTTTTATTGTGTTTAATGTAAAAACATATACTTATTATCCTTACTGCGGATAGATTGTATTTGTATATACAGTGTGTCCGAAAAGTATGGAATATGTTATATATATCAGTAAATATGCATTTTATGGAAAACTTTTTCCTATAAAAGTTGTTTAGTGTTAAGTTTTACATTACAAGGCAATACCAAATAACTATTTTTTAAAATAACAAAAGCGCAACGAATAATGCTTTAATTTTTTTTAATGGAAAAGTATATCCCTTTATTGTACTCATTTGATAGAGAATGTTTTTCTCTTTTCAATGATGTAAAACTTTGATACATTTGCATAAGTAAATTTTGATTAAAACGCACAAAATTGTTTACAAGTTTATTTCAATATTCATCTGTTACGAATTGAAAATTTTGTATCACCACACTCTACAGTTCATAGAAGGTGTTCAAAGTGTGCACCATTTACAGCTTGGCAATGATAAAGTGGTCTTTCAAATTCGTTTACTGCATTTTGAATCGTTTCTGGTGTGATAGCTCTAATCTCTGTTCTAATACGGTCTTTTAGAGTTTCAATATCTTCAGGCATATTGACATAAATCTTATTTTTGAGATGGCCCCACAGAAAAAAAACAAGTGGACTTAAATCCGGCGAGCGAGCTGGCCATTCTACTGAACCTCTTCTGCCTATCCATCGACAAAGGAAAGTATTATCAAGAAACTGTTGGACATTAATTCCAAAATGAGGAGGAGCCCCGTCTTGTTGCAACCATATTCTGTTATGGGGTACATCTGGATCTAGTTCATTAGGAAATAGAACAGCTAAAGCAGGAACTAAGTCAAATCTTAAAGAATCTAGATAAGCATCCGATGTTAAATTATGTTCTATAAAAAAGGGTCTCAAAATTTGGGTTCCAATAATTCCTGCCCAGACATTGACTTTCTGCTGTTATTGGGTGTGCCGTTCTACATACCAGCCAGGATTTAGGGAAGACCAGTAGCGTGTGTTTTGTTTGTTAATGGTACCATTCAAACAAAACGTTGCCTCATCAGTGAAGAGGATATTTTTATGAAAATTTGCATTTTCCTGAAGCCTACGTGTTATTTCTTCGCAAAATTGCAATCTTCGATCAAAATCATCTTCTAATAATTCTTGAACTATACAAGGTTTATACGGATGCCACTTCTCCTTTCTTAGAACTTCGTGTGCAGTGGATTTCTTCAAAGTATGTTCATGAGCAATTTGTCGAACAGAAACATGTGGATTTTCCACGACAGCCAACGTTATATTCTCACGTTGTTCATAATTTAGAGCTTCTGGTCTGCCCGTTTTTGGACGATATTTGACAGAATCCGTTTCATGAAATTTATGCAAAATTTTACTTACAGTAGACTGAGAAATATGGTATTCGGGGTGAACGTTATTAAACAAATTGTAAACTTCCTCCTGTGTTCTCCTTCTGTCTCCATATCCCAGCATCATTCAAAATTTCGATACGATGTTTTTCTGATAAATGATCCACAGCAAGTCGTATTTTTGTAACTTTGTTATCCTCACGTTAATCAAAATGCTTAAATTAATTAAACAAATAACTTTTCGCTTCAATTCGGTTATTAATTGACATTTCTACGACGCATTCAATTGTTGCAACAAACAAAAGTGTATCACACCGACCATAATGAGACTAGATGATATTGAAAATGTAAAAGACCGCGTCTGGAAAGGTAACAGATGAATAAATAAACTTTTAAGCGTTATTCAAACAATCTTTTGCGTTTTAATCAGAATTGTATCAAAGTTTTAGATTATTAAAAAGAGAAAAACATTCTCTAACAAATGAGTACAATAAAGCGATACCTTCCCATTAAAACAAATTCAAGCATTATTCGTTGCACTTTTGTTTTTTTAAAAAATGGTATTGCCCTGTAATGTAAAACAAAACACTAAACAACTTTTATAGGAAACATTTTTCCATAAAATGCATATTTACTGAGATATATAAGACATTCCATACTTTTCGGACACACTGTATATGAAATATTAAAAAATAGGCATATAAAATAAAAAGGTTTTCTAACTACTATTGATTGAGATAACATCATCCACGTATGATATTCATGCAATCACGCTAGTAGTAATACATATCAACTTTCCCATTTAAAAGTAAACATAAAAATGTTAATAAATAATTTCAGTAATGCAGAAGGTAAATAATGTACCTACTATGTAGTTTCACTAATGATTATTGATTCTATTCAGCATGTACCAGATACCTACTTTTTACAGTTTTTATGAGATCATTATTTTTTCATGAAAATAATGGAATGGACGGATATATTAATGCCTACATTAACAGAAGTTACTTTATCAATACATTAGTTTTTTAAGTAATAAAAACTATCTAGGTAATCTACTATTGTAGAAAAACATGATTTGATCGACTAAAAAAGGTAGAGATAAGTAACTTCAAAAGGGAATTTAGTTAATAATTTCCATACTTGGAACGTGCTTTTAACGTTAAAAAAACTGGAAAAGCATAATAAACTTAAAATAAGATAACAAACATTTAATTACTAAGCAAAATTAAATTTTAAACTTCACAGAACGTTGCACACATTTAAATAGGAAAACTAAATTTTCTAAAAGCTCTCTGGAATTACCAGTATAGTACATATAATAATGGAATTTTATATTATCTAAAAGACAAGGTAAACATTATGAATAATAATAAACCCGTCAGCACGATGATACAAAGAATTGAAAAACATGATATTACAAAAGTATGCGATATGCTCGACAGTCAAGGAAATTAATCTTGCATTTCTTAGAAGGAACAAATCCTCTTTGCTTTATTATTTTTGTGGTTTTTATCATTACTTATAATTTTCTGTCGGGATGATATCGATGAAATATTTTTATTATTGATTGATGTATTTTACAAAAAGGAATTCCTGGAATAAATTACAGAAATCGTCATTTCTCGAAAAGGAATTTAAATAATATGCACCTAAAGAAGCACAAATACGTATCAACTTGTTTTGTAAAGGCTGTAGCAGGAGAAGCATTTGAAATGTACCCTCTCTCGAATATAGCTGCCATTTGCCTTGTAATTCAGCCATATTGTAAAGATTTTCCCCACAGGTATTAATCACTCAAGGTCAATATATACAGGGTTAGACAAGAAAAAAAAGCTTTATTTTAATATTTATTTTTCATTCCCCTATATAATTACAGCTCTAAAAGATTAGTTGAAAATTCAAAACAGGAAGGTTGCTTTTACATTCTAAAATGTTCACAGTTGAAGGATCTTATCTTTGATGTTACAATAAATTTTCTAATTAATACAAACCTACGTAATATAACAATAACAACAGTCTGTTAAACGATGTGTGATATTAGCTTTGTGTAGCAAACAGAATCATCAACCCGCCTACATTACCACCTGCTACATGGCATATTATAGGGACCCAGTTAGATCGATTAGGTATCTCAATTATGCAATACCGCAAAAGGACATTACCTACTTGACTTGAAGTTGCACTACAAGGTGAAACGCTTGAATGTTAAATAATCGCGTTTCCTTATTGGCCAATCAAAATATATCTCCTTTCCTTTTTCTTGCTTACTTATCAAAAGAAAATTTAAAAAAGGAACCTTTTCGCATCCCACTAAGATATTTAAATTCAAGCATCTCTTTCATGTGCTAGAAAATATTTTCGTCTTCATTTCCTACCATGTCTTTAATATTCCGAACTCGTACAAAGTCACATTTCCTACATACTACACATGTCGTAAGTTACATAAAACACGTACCTATATGTATGCATCATTCAAAAGCCACCTGCTACAATACATAGAAAATCTACGCTTTTAAATAAAAAAACATAGCAGAAAAACAGAAAAAAATAACTATAAAAGTTGAAATACAACCGCTGAAAATGTGTTATTTATGCAGAGGAAGATTCTGTAGTTGCGTATGTGTGCTTGTAGCTGGACTATATAAAAAGAAATAAATTGTAAGATATCCGAGAAAACATGAGTGTGTCCAGTTTGATTTATATTGGATGTTGGCAGTTAATGTTTTTATGATGGACTTGATGTTTTTTTGATGGGTGTACACGTATAACTTAAAATGTGTTGTGTTGTTATGTGGAGGAAACTACGTATTAGGAAAATAATAAAATTTCTACTTAGGATTGCTACAATGCTAAAAAATTAGATAGCGTGTTGTAATAATAAAATTATTATTATAGGTCATTATCTTTAGAAATTAATTTTTTACTATAGTTAGTACTTACTTAGTACTTGTCACTAACTTATTAACAAAAATGACGAGTTGTTGACGGCGCGCAACATATAAAAAATTGCTTCTACCCGCTGTGAATATTTCTACTGTGGTTCACAAGTTCCATTTTGGCTATTTTTTGCCCGACTTCACCAAATATTATGATCGAGGTGTTATTCGATTCGGAATGGCATTTAAAAACTCTTCGAATATTTCAAAGTCCCGCGCAAAAAAATTGCAAAAGTTATAAACAAATTTGTAAAAAAAGGGGGTTAGGTATTTTACAAATATCTCGAAGAATATTGCAAATATCCGAAATCAAAAACAAGATCCTGAAAGAGCAGGAAATTTCCTACAAAAAAGTCCTAAGTCCCGGAATTGTATTACTAATATTTATAATTTTAATTTAGAGGTGGAAATAGGGCTAAAAACGCGTGAAATTTTACCAAGTGAAAATTTATATAAAAACCATGATATTTTTTAAACTAAAAACCTGAAATTTTTTTCACTTCTTGAACTTATTCTGCAAAGGCTACAGAACAGATCCCCGTTGGAAAAATTAAAAAATTGTCAATCTCCACTTTTTTATAAACAATCAAAAATTGGTCAAATTTCTTTAGTTAACAAAAGCATAACTAATAAACAAATTGTGGGAAAATTTTTTTTCCGATGGATTATTGTTCATTCATGTATCCCAATGATACCTGAATTTTTTTATTCCTTGGTATTTATATTTAATAGGTAAAAAAAATTTTTTTTGTTTAAGAGAACAAACTAAGCGGCGCGCGCGGCGGCCAGATCACGCGTTTTTAGCCCTATTTTCACCTCTAAATTAAAATTATAAATATTGGTGGTACAATTTCGGGAGTTAGGACTTTTTTGTAAGAGATTTTCTGCTCTTTAAGGATCGCTTTTTTGATTTCGGATATTTGCAATATTCTCCGAGATATTTGCAAAAAACGAAATCCCTTTTTTTACGAATTTGTTTATAACTTTTGCAATTTTTTTTTGCGTGGGACTTCGAAATGTTCAAAAAGTTTTTAAATGCCATTCCGAATCGAATGACACCTCGATCATAATTTTTGGTGAAATCAGGCAAAAAATATCCAAAATGGAACTTGTGAACCACACTATTTCTCCAATTATATTTCACAACACCAAGGTATTGAAAAAACGCAGATAGCTGTTATAATGTGCGCTTAGGGTACTTGAAATAATAGACGGACTTTACTGAAAAAACTTGACAATGTAATGAACAAAAGACGTAGACTAATTTTTCTTGAAAACCGTTTTAAATATTAACCTACTTGATATTGACAGAATAATTATGATGTCATAACTTTACAACATTACTATATCCGAACGGAAAAAAGTTCATTCATACTGGCTGTGCGATAAGCGCACTGGTGGCCTGCGCCCCGGAAGTGGTCTACCAGGCAGTGTAGTTGAATGAAACGCAGTGGTGTTAGGTTCAGACGAGACTGGACTGTGGCAGCTTGACGGAGTGCTCTGCTGACTGACGGATCTTGAGGTTATACCCTGTTAACTACCTGACGATGCACTGGGAAACGACACTCAATCTTCAAATTTTACTTCTTTGGCTATTTCTCGATGAGCTGAGCCTTGTAAGTGACTGGTCTTCAGTTAAAAAATATGTGCCTTCTTTGTGACACCGTTACAAAGTTTCACGATGTATACTACATTCACTAATTTTTTATGACTCTTGCAAGGAACCACTTGACCGGACTTCTGATGTAATGCAGATTGACAAGAACTTGATCATTTAAACAAAATGACCGCTGAGCCAACCTTACACTCTTATTGAACTTTCCTGAACGTGACTTATTGAATTTCAAAATGGATTATGGCTTTGACTTTTGATTTGCTAAAGATATAGAAGATTTGGCTTCATATTTCAGCATCAATGACATAGGGGATAGATACTCCGGTAACTGATGAGGAGATAAGGCGTATAGAATACAAGCACAGATCCAATCTTGGAGCAAGACGTAAATCTGACTTGGAAACTACTGACTTAACAAGACTCTTTTTAATCGACTGGACCTGTCTTTCGGCCAGACCATCAAGAAATTTGCATAAACGTTTAGTATCGATTAGTTTGTTGTGTTAAAGAGATATCAAGTTTTTCTTATTTATAAATATATTTATAAAGAAAAGACAACAGCTTGAGATTAAACTGCCATAAAATCATAACCTTAAAGTACATTAAGCGTTAATAAGATTTCCCAAGCCGAATTAATAGATGAACACCTCGGTTTACAATACTCAAACTGTCATTCTGTCAGCCATATACGACCCAGGAACATCATGAACTTAGTATACCCAACAAATCTAAATTAACTCTCTCCCCCGGCTAAGGAGCACTAGACCAACTAGAAAACTAAACGTTAGCATGATTCTGAGTTGACTGACACGTAATACAATACCTAACGTGACATTTGATGTCAGCATCCATGCCAAACCACCAAACATATGAACGAGCAAGCAACTTTGACCTTGTCACGCCCGCATGATCTGCACCAAGAACATCTAAACTACACTGCTTAAGAGACCCTGGAACTACGACTCTATTACCAAACATGAGGTAGCCATGAAGATACGATAAAAACGAACGGACCTTAAGGGGGTATTTAAATTTTGCTGGAATATTTTTGCAACAAGGACTAAAAAGTTGTGAAAAAGATAGAGATGTTTTCATGGTACAGCTACCATTACAAACTAATGTTAAAACCCTAATTTATAGCCGACGTGAAGCAATCTAAACAACATTCTGAGGTAGACGTTTTTTGTGTTTATCAAAACAAATCAAAACAAATGAAATTACACCGTGATAAATTGCAATGTTATTATAAACATAGGATGACGTGATGTGATGTTATTTTTTCTATTATATTAAAGAATAAGAACACAAAAATCTTTTTTTCGATACATATCAGTGTGAGAATATTAATTTTAGATGTAAAAAGGATTTGGAAAGTTAATATTTATTATTTCTTATTTAATCTGTAAAACAACAAAATTATTCTTTGAAGAAAGGTATTAACTTGAATATCTTTAACGTAAATATCTTTTACTTTGTATAAAATCTATTACCACTGAGTATCCCAAATTAATGTAGTTTTATTAGCAGCAATAAACTAAGTGTTGCCTGCAATAAAAAATAAAGGATAATAAGAATAAAACAGATGTCTCGAAAAATATCGCTGGATAGTGTAAGATTCATTATTTTATTTTACAGAATTAACCAAGAAACAGTGTTAATTCTACACGTTTATTCATCTTTACTTCTAACTTCGACTGACTGGACCCTAAATATTAATTTAAGAATGTTTCCAATATCCCCTATTCGTTACGGGTAATTAAGTCGGTCATTTCCAACAGACCATAGATGAGCATGGAAATACATATTAATATCGGATTATGACTCTTCGTTAAATAAACATTCCTACAATAAATAAATCAGAACAATCTACAATAGGTATAAATGACATAAATCAAAATACAACAAAGAAAAACAATGGGCCTCTTAATGAGATTCTTTCATAACCAAATCTGCACATACTATGTTTATAAGTATAACTATAAAGACCGGTCTTAAAAAAAACAGACATCATGCGGCTGTCAATATTATATTTTTACCAATATTTATTACTATGGCTTTTTCCAAACACTGACCCGTTTCTGGCCCATTTCAAAATTTACTAAAGTAATAATTTACGAACTTCGTTTTTGTTACAACTCGGTAAAAAATAAACAACTCTTATGGTTCGTAAACCAATAAAATCACAAATCAGACTTAACAGTTGATTAAACAAGACATTTTTTATACTTCGTAGTATACGCCTAAATTCTAAAAAAATTGTTGTAGGCTTACAATATTATAGTTCTTTCAGTTCAGTGCCGGTCGCTGAAAGATCAACAAGTGGTATAAAATAGTTTAGCACGTAAAGTTATTTCAGAAGTGTAAAGTGCAACGCAAATATTAATTGTGATATTTATTAGATTATAAAAACGTTATAGCAGTCTGCAAGAACGCTGCTGAAATGCCCAGGTTGACGAGAGCTTCAAAACGCAAAAGTATCCAACGTAGAATGAAAGAAATATGAATGGTCAAAGTCTCTACTACAGAAAATATAACGCAAGAAGTTCAAGAAGCAAACGAACCGTTTACTTCATCACAAGAGCAAACCAATAGGTGCAACATTGTTCAAGAAGAACAACCATCCACTTCAACTGAAATTATTAGTGGTTCATTACAAGAGCAAGAAGAACAACCATCTATTTCCACTAGTTTCATTAATGTAAGCACCAATGTCGATGAAACCAGAAGGAACAAAAATGAAATTATTAGTGGTAGAAGAATAGTTGATATAAATTCATTTTTTAAAGCAATAACGACATTTCCCCATCATCCATTATTTACATGCAAAAACGAACACCTAGAAATGATTTCTGAGCAACGACTGGAACTACTGAGCAAAATAGTTATAAAATGTAAATCGTGCTGCGTTAGTAGTATTGTCAACACCGATGCAAACCAAGATGCCATGGCTGTTAACCAGGCTGCTGTCCTAGGTACCATAACAACAGGCTCTGGGTATTCTCAATTAAGAGACTTTTTAGCTATCTGCGATATACCTTGGATGAGCGTTTATCATTTTTCAAAGACTGAGCAAGTCATTGCAAGATATATTGAAGATACTGCCTGGTCTGTTATGGAAGCTGCTGCAAAAGAAGAACATCGTTTAGCTGTAGAGGAAAACTGAATCGATACTGATGAAATTCCGATGATAACAATGATTGCAGACGGTGCATGGAGCAAGCGCTCATATCGTGTAAATTACAATGCAGCTTCGGGTGTTGGGATCATTGTTGGACAGAAAACCGGAAAAGTTTTATTCTTAGGAATTAGGAATAAATATTGTTATATGTGTTCTCGGGCGAAAACTAAAAACAGCGACCCACCGCCTCATAAATGCTTTAAAAATTGGGTAAAGCCGTCAACAGGAATGGAAGCTGATATTATTGTAGAGGGCTTCAAAATAAGTGTGGAATTGTATAATTTAAAGTATATTTATTTAGTTAGTGATGGGGACAGTAGCGTTACTAAACGCTTAGCAGAGGCACGACCTTATGGCAATAAGATTGTTCAAAAAGTGGAATGTCGCAATCACCTACTGCGAAATCTTTGTACTAAATTACGCGAGTTCACAACCAAAAGGCGTAGCTCTAAAGGTGAAATTGTACCATGTCGTCAAAGAAACGAATTAAATAATAAAATTCGTCGATTGCGTGGAGGTATACAAAGTGCCGTACAATACTACATTGGTGAAGAAAATGCTGCGTTATCAGATAAAATGAAGCTTCTTAAGAAGGACATTTTAAATAGTGTACACCACGTGTTTGGAGATCACGCTTGTTGCGCTAAATATTTCTGTACTGGCTCCAAATCTACTAATGAACAAAACTGGATTCCTGAATTGAAACAATCTGGATTATATCAAGATATAATGGTTTCTGTAGATAGAGTAGCCAGAAATGCAGAAAGTCTCTTGTTGAACATGGATAACAATGTTGCAGAATGTTACAATGCTGTAGTGGCTAAATTTACAGGTGGAAAGCGGGTGAATTTTACAGCAAAACGATCTTACCAAACCCGATGTGAAGCAGCAGCCATTTCATTTAACGTAGGATCGGGAGAATTAGCTCGTAAAATACACAAAAAAGCTGTAGACCGCAGTCCTGGCCAGGACACCAAAAAACTCATTCGCCTAAAACAAAAAACAGCTACATGGAAACGAAGCCGTAGACAATTATTTCCGAAAAAATGTAAGAAACCGAAAACAAGTTTTAACCCACCTGACGCAGAATATGGAAATGTATTGGATGGTGCTTTAACTGAAGAAGAGTATGCAAATAAGAAAGCAGAGTTTTTAGGAAGTTTGGAAAAATCGCAAGAAGAATGTATCGAAATAGAACAACAAACACTAGGCCAGCAAAATAATCTGTTTTGGAGACAAGAAAGATCCATACGGTTAACGGAATCGAACTTTGGGAATATATGTAAATTGCGGAAAGGTACCCATTGTGGTAATTTAATAAAAAGGCTTTTATATTCCACTTTTTCTGGAAATTTTGCTACGCGTTGGGGACAAGATCATGAAAGAGTAGCAATTCAAGAATTTCAAGATATGTATAATACAAAGGTTAAAAAGTGTGGGCTTTTTATAGACACACAATACAGTTTTTTGGCAGCATCTCCCGATGGTTTAATTGAAGAGGATGGAATTATTGAAGTAAAATGTCCTGCAAATATTGCAAAGTCTAGTGTTTTAGACGGAATTCGGGAAAAGAAAGTAAATTTTTTAAGTGAAAGTGATGGAGAGATTAAACTGAAACTAACTTACAACTATTACTATCAAATCCAGGGCCAGTTACATATAACAAACCGTAAATACTGCATGTTTATAGTATGGACTCCCCGGGAATTTAAGTGCCAAAAAATTTACCGAGATGATAACTTTTGGCAAACAAAGATGTGTGAACAATTAGTGACTTTTTTCAATTTATGTTTTCTGCCGGACATAATAGATCCTCAGCATTCAAAAAAGTTGCCCATAAAAGATCTTCGCTTCTAATACTGTACACGCATTCTGTAAGAATTGTACAATTTAAGAATCTTTTTGTGTTAATAGATTGATCATCATGTACTGTCTAATACGAGGAGTAAAAACAATATGCTAGTATAAAAATAGAAATAATATAGATACAATAGGACGTCGATTAGCCGTGTTAATTGGAGCGACTCTTAACGCAAATAAAGGAAAAACATGGATAATCCAAAGTAATATTGGTTCCAAAACGACCTAAGAGTTTCATGGTTGACTACTACAGTTGTAAAATATATTTCCCTAATGCCAAAACAAATGAGAAAAAATCAGTTTTGACTTAGACAAACAGATTTTACAAAATTAAAGTGCCCTAATTCATTTTAAAACCACTAGTGTCTACAGGAAATTTTAGGCTACTACGAACATAACAATTTCAATGTAGGAAAGATCATCAGGATCAAAGTGTGCTTATACTTACAATTAGTATAAGTATTAACAATAATATAAAATGGTTGTTACAAACGATCTAGTTTATTATTTTGACATTTATTGTTTTGTTTTTTTAAATGTCATTTAACATGTATCCTCAATGCTATTGCTTCTAGTTTAAGCTTAATGATTTCCTCCATATCAAAATTCCTATGTTCATAGTAAACTATAAGCACCCGGTATATAGTACGGCGCATTTCATAAACAGTTGGGACAAGCCTTGAGAGTGATTTTTGCATTTGTAAAACGCCAACAGGCTTTATTTTATATTTTCAAAGTCTGAAACTTGTCATAGGTATAAAATAATAGTCTGCTGAAACCTTATTTACATCATGAAATATTGGTTGTCGCAGATTTTTATAAAATCCACTGTACATATCCGTATAATAAAAGCATCATACAGAATTTGCTTTTCAGTTCACACACTGTGTTACGTGTAAGAAATGTAATGGCAGAAATCTGAATGTGCTCCAAGAATTAACCTGTTATTGTTCAAAAGGGGTAATAAATAATATACAAGAGTTGACTGATATTAACTAATCATGTGTACGATGAAGTAAATGTAGTTTCCACTCACTTTAAAACAGTAAATGTTTTTGTAAGTTCGCCATTTTATTAAATTTAAAGCTACTTATACTGGAAATCAAATGAATTTTTGTAGTTATTATCAACTTCTCAGAAAGCTAAATGTTCTTGCTATAATAAATGCTTCTAAACACCTGAAATAGTTTTATTTGATTTTTAATGTAGTTGTATTTTGTTATTCATTTTGAATCACGATGTTTAGTAATTTAAGAAACTGTTATTGTAATCAATGTTAATAAACCTTAATGTTATCGGGCAATTAGTGAAAGTATTTAATTTCATCTGCCGACCGGACGTCTCCCTTTAATTCAAATTTAATTTTTTGCCCCAGAAATGTAGGCAATTGTATTAAAACATTGTTCCAGTTTCACCCTTAAACCATTAATCTCAGATCAATATTTTTTTATATGTTTTGAAGATCGCATTGAAAAGCTGGTACCTACAAAGCAATATTTTTAGTATATGAAATTACACTTTTTATATGCACCAAATTTTCGTATTTTATCAAAACATTCTTTTAGGTACCTCCCATATTTAATTAAGAATTACCTGGTTTTTTTTAAATTAAAATTGCGTTTGTAATAATAATAAACGACTGGAATGATTGTGCTAAGCATTTCAATTCCCCCTTAAAGAGAAAACTAACGAAAGATTAAAATGCATAAAATGTATTAAATATGAATGAATCAAATTCGCGTATGAACTAACCCATACTTTACGTTACAATAAACTATTACTTTGTACTACGTACCTGGTCTTAAAACATTCGTTAAGCAAAAATTTGAATGCGAAACAATCACCGTAAGTACAATACTCAGCAGAAACCAAACAGCACAGTTTACTTACATTATGCATAACATTACATACATCATACGTACCTGTGACTTGATCAATGAACTGCACAAACACAACAAACTGCACGTCTCGTCGCGTCGTATCACAGATCGGTTCAAATAATTCAGATCGGATGCATGCGGGAATCTACGACTCAAAAGTACCCGCGAGTTTTACAAATCTTTTAGTTTTTACTGACACTTAAAAATACATTATTTATTTATTGTGTCAACTAGTACATTATATTTAAAAATTCACTTTAACCTTGCATAGTACATACATATGTATGCACTAGTTATGGTAGATACCTATGTGAATTTTGGATACGTATTTTGCCATCAATTTTATGACTCAACACAGAGCCAAAGCTATACGAACTGCTGTCGCATGTTAAAGTTAACGGCTTTTTCGGGCCAAACAAGACCAACAGCCCTTTTTCCAAAATTATCTCTTTACTTTTCTCAAAGGCTTTCTTACACTGACTCGATCAAGACCAAGCAACACCCGTCCTTAGCAATACATGCAATGGATCTAATATGTCAGGTTTTAAACAGGCATTAAACAAACCCAGATACGACTTTACCGTAGCTCACTGACATTTTGTCTCGGAGTGCTTGACGGATTTTAGACTTTGACGAGCAAAGCCCCTCTGTACTCAACTGATAACGTAAAAATTCCAAACCAAAGACGAAAAACTCACTTTTCTCTAAGTCAATCTTTACATGGTATTCGTTAAGACGGGACACGACTTTGTGCAGCGTTACACTGTACGACTCAAAATCAATACCAGTAAAAAGAATATCATCCTGATAAGCTTTACAGTGATCAATATCAGAGAGAATAAGGCTAAAGAATAGTAGCAGCAGACGGCAGACCAAAACAGAAACGACTATACATATACAAACCATTTATAATTAGTGTTGACTGTAAACAATGTTTGCTATCGTCACTAAGCTGTAATTGAAGGTAGGTAAACCGGACTAGCCCACTGAGAATGCTTGACCTTGGTTATTATGCCTGAGGATTCCAACCTTTGTTACTCAGGTTGAACCTCACTACGTAATGCAAAAAGTACAGTGTAGGTTTTATGAAAGACAGGCCTGACATTAATTTCAACCTTGAACTTTTTAACTGGTAAGTCGTTACCTAACTTACGAAGGTTGACAAGGGTTGCAGGCAACTTTGCGTTCACTGACTCCATTGATTTGACAAGACTCACCGTGCTTATACCACGCAACCTCTCTCTCCAGTCTGGTATGAGACGATTTAACCAGACTACTCCTAACAATAAAGTACCAATTTTATTTTAAAGAGACAGTTAATCACATATCTGAAAACAAACCAACATTTACATTTACACTACATAGGATTTTTAACAGCAATTGGTTCGCTGCTTTGAGTCTTCACATGAGAGTTCTTTGTATACCCTCAATGGTACGATAGTAAAAACCGAGTCAGAGTTCAACAAAAAAGAAACTGAACGGCCATTGATATTGACCTCCAGATGTATTGGTGACAAATCCTTACCCAGTGTCGTGCGACTGTGAGTTGCTTGACCCGCAAAAATGAGCGGTGTGGTTCTTGGATCCGCAACGATGAGAGGTCCAAGATGACACAGGACAAGAGTCTGGGGTGTGTCTCAAATAACATTGAGCACAGCGCTTAGAGGACTTGGAGTTGTATTGGTTACTTGAATTATTCAGGCAACGTAATGGGAACCTAGAAGCTGACTTTCCCCGGATTCTAGACGATGAATTCCAGTGACTGCTATAGTTTCTATTGATTGACCTTGACCTATAATCAGACGAATTTTTGCAGAAAGCATTCACATCAGATTCAAGAAGACTTGTTATTGGAAATGATCATTATAGCTGACCTGTTAGCATTTTTGCACCCCTTATCAAAGGCCAACGCATTATCTTCTACTAGGAGTCTATTTATTATCATTTTCTCCCGTAGTCCAACAACGAGCTGATTCCTTAAGGCTCCATCCAAATGATCACCAAACTCACAACGTATTGACAGCCTTTTTAGATCAGTTATGAAGTTCATAAGAGGGTCACCTTTATATTGCTTACGACTATGGAGCTTGAAGATCTCAGTTATAACCTTAGATGTCGGAGAATAATGCTCTTATAATACTTTCAAGCAATCTGCGAAGGTGGACTAATTGATGGTATTCGGAGATAGCTCGTTTTTGAAAGTTCTATAAGATTCCAGACCCAACAGAGGTGTTAGGAAATTTACCTTCTTGGAATCAGGGACACCATTTATAACAAAATATGTGTCCAAATGATCCAAAAAGTTCTCGATCGGCTTCACTTGTGGATCAAAATGACTGATATGTTCATTTTTAAACATCCTTCTTGGTGTGGTTGCGTAACATTTTTTTGTAACTCAGACTTCTCACTACTCTCGACTCCAGTGCTTATGAGAAACCTGAACACTTCGACAATGAAGAAAAAAATTACTTAATGACACGAATCTTGTTAGCAAAATGTTGTGGCATGGGTTTTAGAGTATGTGAAATAATAGATGGACTTTACTGAAAAAACTCGACATTTTAATGAGCAAACTTAGACTAACTTCTTTTCACGACTGTTGTAAATATTAACCTACTTGATATTGACAGAATAATTATGACGTCAGTAACGTTAACGTAGCAAAAATAGCAAAGACAAAATAAAAATTTCGCGAGATGGGACATTCATACACAATGGCTCAAAGACAAACAAAATTGCAAACACACACAGGGGGAAAAAGGAATAAATACAGAGAATAAACATGTCAAGACTGAATAGAGAAAAAGACGAATCTAGTCTCTAAACAGCCAACCAGGCAAATCTAACCAATACACAAAAAAACGTATTTTGCTTTATACCCTAAGGCCTTCAGCGGAGACGGCATTACACACTCCAAAATATTTTTTAATCTTAGTGATCAAATAAAATAACAAAAAGGAAAGGACGAGATTTTTGCTGTGTACTTTCAATTATCCTAGCAGATCCCAGGCCTGAGTTCAAAATTACAAGAAAATACGTGGCAACAGTTTTATTATAACATCAAGACAAGCCGTAACCGTTCCTAAGACAATAAACGCTAGGTAGCATATATATATTACTTACAGAAGTATCGTCATAAAGAGACCTTCCTCCTGGTTTTATAATAATAAATTCAATTTTATGATGAACTTTAGTAAATTATTTCTTGGTGTAATTTGAAAGCTATGACGAATACCCGGTAGTTGATAGTGTTAGCATGTCGCACTAGGTAATAATAATAGCTAATACTGCTTAGGTCATACTTCAACATTATATTGATGGCTCACTAGGGTATCATGGCACTGTTTACGATGTAATAAATGTATTAGTTGTTATGTTTTCACGTACCCTTACGTGTCGTTGATGTACGTAACAGTTAATGCCATTTAAGTATCTCACCTTTTTTTATTTATCGAAGTAGTGCTCAAATTCTTATCCAAATTCATCGATTTATCACACTGGTCATTCCTTCTAATGACCATTTCTTTGTAAATTCTTCTTTACCATGGTAGTGGAAGCCGTCTTGCACAAGATTCTTAAACGTTAAATGTTACATGTATTGAAATCCAAAAATAGATTTCATGAGTTTGCTATAATTGAGAAATAAAAGATTGCCTGCTAGCTAAGTCTAAATCGGAGACGAGCGTGCCCAAACTGGTATGAAAGTATGATTCGCTGTACAACCAAATAAGAATTTAATTTAAGTGTGCGCGGGAATTTATTTTATGCCTTGTTTTGTCAGTAAAAGAGAAACCTTAAAATCAATTGCAAAAAATCTTTTGGAATTACAGTTATGCTGCCTCCACTAACTATTTTTTATTCTTCATGTGATCATTTGAAAGTGCCCAGATTTATACACAGTCTCTATATGCAATCAATTACCTTCTACTATTACAGTGTCGGGTTTAAAATAATAATAATAATAATAATAAAATATATAGTATAATCAGCATCTCCTCTACCGGTAGGTGTAGAGATTTATGTCCTGTCCATATGTATTTTCTTCATTTCCTTCTAATCTGCTAAGGTTTTCTTCCATTCTTTCTTAGTTTCTGATCTTTTTTTAGCCTCGGTCGAGGTCAGGTTTTTCTTTTTCAATATATTGGTCACTGCATTATTTCATTGTGTTAAGGGGCGCCCTCGCCATTTTTTTCCAGTCTGTTTGGTCTCTCATATCTTTTTAACTTGTCTATAAGTGCTTAGTCTGTTTAGATGTCCAAACCATCCTAGTTGCTTTGTTTTATTAGATTATTAATTCTGTCGACATAGACATTATTTCGGATGGTCTCATTTAAAATCGTTATTTTTTGCATTCTCCTCAGGTATTTCATTTCAATAGCTTGCAAATTTTGTTTTGGTTTCTCTGTAAGGGTCCATGTTTCACTTCCATACAAAAGTGTTGGGATGTAAATTGTCTTGTAGATAGTGCGTTTGTTTTATTACTTATTTCTTTTTTATTGATAAAACCATTGTTAAGTGCAAGGTATAGCCTTGATGGTTTGATGATTCTACTGTTTAGTCCTTTTTGTAGTTGTAGTATTCAAACTCCTCTACCTGCTGTATTCTACTATTTCCTAGTTGTATGGCTGATTTCCTTGTTGTGTTTGATATTACCTTGGTTTTGGTTTTATTGATGGTCGTGCCTCTCTTGTTGAGTTCTTTTTCTTCCGAGTTTGTTATCAGAACTGTATCATCTGCAAAAACACACTCACTTATTTTAACACTGTTTAGTCTATAGTGTCCTACGTCTGTCTTATATGATCTTGCACTACACGCTTTGAGGATTTCGTTTGTAAATACTATGAAAAGTAGCGGACTTAGTACTGCGCTTGTTTCACACTCAGTGTTGTTATAAACCTATCTGATTCACAGTTCATAACTTTTAGTAAGTTTCAGCTCACTTTGTACATAGATTTAACCGCACTTATCAAATCTCCAGTTACTTCCAGGTTTCTAAGTGATTTGCAGATTTGTTGTCTGGGAACTTTATCAAATTCTTTTTCAAGATCGATAAAACAGCAGTAAAGGTGCTTATTTTGATTTAAAGATTTTTCTGTTAATATCCTAAGTGTAAATATGTGATCTTGAACACTGTATCCAAATTTTAATCCACTTCCTGTTTCGTATAGTTTTGGTTCTACTTCTATTCGTAGTCTAGTTTCGAGTATTCATTCATAAATTTTTCCTGGAATGCTTAGCCGTGAAATTCCTTGGTAATTACTGCAATTCGTTTTACTTCCTTTTTTATGTATTGGTACAACTACTGCTGTTGTCCAATCTTCTGGCACTTGTTTTTGGTCCCATGCTGTTTTTATCAGTTTGTTATGGTACTGTACTGCTGCTTCTCCCATAAATTTTATCCATTCTGCTTTTATTTGGTCATTGCCAGCTGCTTTTACATTTTTCAAACGTTTTATAGCTTCGTTCAATTCATCTCTAGTTTATTTTTCATTACCCTCTGGGTGTCTAGGTTGTCATCTTCTGCAGCTGATGATTCTAAAAGTTCCATGAAATACTCTTTCCATCTTTGTACAATGTCTTGTGATTCTGTCGATACTTTTTTCTGTCTGTTATTCGTCCTGGGTTAGCCGCGCTCTTTAATCTCATATTTCTGAGTATTTTATAAAATAGTTTCTGGTTGTCTTTGCTGTCCTTTTTCATTTTCATTTCAAACTCTTCCCATTCTCCCAATTTTGCCTTTTTTACCATATCTTTAACTAGTTTTCTTTTTTCTTTATATATTTCATAGTTTCATATATTGTTGTCTTTTAAATATGTTTTCCATTTTAGTTTCTTTTCTTTAATGGCTACTTTTAGGTCTGTGTTCCACCAGCTGATTCGTTTCTTTGTTTTTCTTGTTTTTGTATAGCCACAAGCTTCTTCGGCTGCTTGCTATAAAGTTTTCTTAAAGAATTCCCATTGCTCTTCGATATCGTTCCCTTCTTGCCATTTTCCATTAAAGTTTACTTTAGTGATTTGTATAAAGTTGTTTCTTATATTTTGTACAGCTAGCTTGTATGTTTTTATTGTTTTTCTCTCTGATGTAGACATTTTCCATTTACTATTTCCGGAATAGCCTGTATCTCTACTTTTCCAGCCACCTATTTTAGCATTTCTGTTAAATTTAATATTTTGTACTCTTCTTCTATGGCTCTTTTCTATTATGATAGACTTTCCACTTTGTCCTGGCTCCTCGCGTGTGTATTTATGTGTCTTTGTGTTGGAAAAATGTATTCATTATTAGCAGGTCGTTTTGCATGCCAAATTCTATTAGTCGTTGTCGATTTCTGTTGTTTGTAGTTTTTCCAAATCTTCCTAAAACTGTCGGATATGTCGTTCCCCACCCTTGCATTTAAGTCTCCAACTATTTAAACTGGGCTGGTTCTATTTATATACATTTCTTGCAACTTCTCCCAAAATTCATCCTTTTTTCTTTATTTTCATTTTCGTTTGGTCCATATACTATTATAATGTTCCATATTTTTTGTCATCTAGTTTTGTTCTAATTATCATAATTCTCTCGTTAATCCCTTCCCAGCTCATAACATTGTTTGAAAAAGTCTGTTTAACAATACAACCTACGCCTGCTTGTGCTCGTTTTGGCTTCTCTACACTACTGTACATTAACATGAAATCTTTAACTATTACTTCTCCTGTACCTTTCTTCTTTATTTCTGTTAGTGCTAGCAGTCTCAGATCCATTTTATTAAACTCTTCTGCTAATTCGATCCTTTTCCTGTTATACTCCTTATATTTCATGTGCCAATTTTAAAATTCGTATTTTTGTACTCCTTTTGCCCTTTCCATTTTCTCTCAACTTTTTTGTTTTCCTATATTGCTTATATTCTGTTTGTTCTAATGTCATATCCATTTCTTCTGCCAGGTCCGCCTCTGCATTTTCCATCCTATTTCCGATAACTAGTTTTTGGGGTGATTTTCTCTATTTTTTCTTTATTTCAATCCCATCTCCCTCTACGCCATCACTTATCAGTTTATTGTATCATATCTTAACCGTTTTACCTTTTTCGCTTTCGGATTTTGCCATCAGCCTTAATTGTCTTTGCTTTTCTCTTTCTTTTTCAGTTTGCTCGTCATTTAGCCCGAAAGGGGATAACGTCACAAACAAGCACAGCACCTTAAAGACATCGAAATATAAAATAAAAATTGACGTGTTTTAGCATTTTTCAAAAATATCTTTCATTTTGAAATTACTGATTTTATCCCATAAATAGTTTTCGCACTATATACTAACCAAAACGGTTGGTTAATATGATAAAAGTTTTGCAATGTTATAAAATTTGTTATATTAACTAACAACTAACTAACAAGTCTGATGAATGTATAAATTATTATCTTCAAATTAATCATTCTAACCAGCTATTATGTACATATGTATAACTGTCCGAAGCCTCTAGTTAATTTGATAAATTGAATGATTTCCTGCAGTTATCCTGTTTCTGTTTGTGTTGTTTTATATCATTTCTGTTTTCTTGCGTTTATTTCGTTCCTTTATTTCAACTGGTTACTATTCATCTTTTTATTTTCCTATGTAAGTACATTACTTTACTAATCTAATTTATATATCGTATTGTAGATTTAATAAAATGGAAGCTCATTTTAATGAAAGGCTGCTAAGTATTCTGGACACTAAAAGTGGAAATTCTGCAGTGTTGGAAAAGAAAGGTATCAGCAGTCGTTTGGGAAAAAAGCGAGAGTCAAAATCAAGAGCGACTGGGAAAAAACCTGACGATTATCAACGTTTAAGGAGGTGCTATACTTTTCGGTTGCGTGTTTTCCTGTAAAGGACACTTATCGTCAATATACGTTATTTTGTGCACACAGTAGAAATTTTCAAAATTATTTATCAGGCGCACGTAGCAACTGAACACGGGGGAAGAACAAGAATTGTAAAAAAACTACAGAGCAAATACAAAAATATCACACAAGAACAAGGGATACTGTACTTAACGTTATGTGAACCATGCCAGAAAAAATCGAAAATGACAAACAAGAGATTCGTCATCTTCTATTTGTTAAAAAGATGAACTCTAAATGCCAAGTGGATTTAATTGACATGCAGAGCCAACCGGACTCTGACTATAAATTTATTCTTGTATACCAATATTATCTTACGAAGTTTGTGCAGTTGCGATCTTTGAAAACCAAACGAGCAGAAGGAGTACGTTACATTCTTCTTGATACTTTTACCATATTGGGAGCACCAACCATTTTTTAAAGTGACAACGGCCGTACATTCTGCAACCGAATCCTGGATGAACTTTGTACTTACAGCTTACAACCTCATTGATTTTCGCGGATGCAGTAGTAAACTTAAAGACTGAAAAAGAACTTGAAGCCCTAATTGATACTACACAAACGGTTCAGTAGGAGAAAAACATGATGACCGCGAGAATCAAGAACAGGGGGAAAGAAAGGAGCAGAGCGAATTGATAGATCTAGTGGAGGATACGGCCTCATCCTCTAGAAAAAGAGAGAAGACGCCAGAACTACTTGGAATCTCAAGCAAACAAAATAAAAGGAACCTCTGAAAGAAAATTTCCAAAGGGTTAGTTTGGAAACACCGTCAAAATTCGTGTACCTGAGTTCGACAAAGGGAAGAGTGACTCCAAAAATATTCTTGGGGTTATTCTGCAAGTGGATGATAACAATGACTTTAGAGATTGGCACCAAAGAAGGTCGTTTGGCTTAGAGGTACTCCAGAAACCGGTTTAACATTTGCCAAGAAAGATTATTAAAAGATCTGTCTCTCTCCGTGAATGTGGTTCCAGGGAGTCGTCAATTGTAAGAGACGTAACTGCAAGGGACAATGTCTCTCAACAAAGTGTAGTTCAAAGAAAACTGGAATTCAATGCAATTCAAAATGTCATGACAGTTTGTCTTGCTCTAACAAATGATTTTGTTACAATTTTTATGACTACTTAAAAATGTTTAATTCTTTTTATTTTTGAATGTAACAAAATATTTTTTTTTCACGTTCGTGAAAAAAAGTGCAACATTTTTCATTAATTTTCGTTTATAAAGGATGCGTTTGTTTCATCGCGATAGAAGCGTGAAAAAAAGTGCCATAACGGTTCATTTTTTCACGCATTTGAGTGAAAAAAAGTATCATAACGTGTCATTTTTTAACGCAAAATATTTAAACACATAGGAGGCTGCCACTGGCGTTTGTCAGAAATTAGAACGCATTGATGTGACGCATCGAGAAAGCCGTTATTGAAGTAGGTAGTTCTTGATTTTTATTACGAACGTGAAAAAAGTTTTGTATGCAATTCGTGAGTAAAATTACTTTTTTTCACTCGGCGGATTTGCGCACTCGCCTACGGCTCGTGCGGCAAACTTTCCTTCTCGTGAAAAAAAGATACACTTTACTCACTTGTTGCATAAATAACTATTTCAACATCATTTTAGAAAGTTGGCTTGTTTTATTCATTTTGCTGTGAAAACTAGATTTTACCTGACTAGTCAAGAAAGTGCTTTACCTCACTATAGTCTGGAAAGTAAATATGTAGGTCCAAAGTTTAGGAAAACACGTATTCTTTTTCAAAGAAATTCAACAATTATTTTTTTATAAAAAACGATGTAAAAATAAAAGAAAAAACTAAAAAGCATTACAAGCTGTCCGAAGCGAGTATCGAACACAAGACTTTTAGATTAGAAGTCACGCGCTGTATCCACATGACCACATTCTTTCATTCTTAAAACTTTCCAATTGTGGTAGTATTTAAAATATAGGACCTTACAATTAAAAATTAATAATAAAAAATATAATGTGGTAAAAATACATTAAGAAGCTAACTATTAGAAAATATTAATTATAAATAAATTTAGTTCCATCCTGAACACTTTTACATAATTGCCGTAAAATCGACTGGGAAGATAATAAAAGCATGATTTGGTATACCTATAGGTACAATATTTGTACCATACATCACTCTGTATGTGATTACGGCATTAAGAAAAAACCGGTGTTATAAAAAATATTGTAGGTAACATATCAGTAAAGTGTCTTTACTGAACTTGCAAACCTGTCTGGTAATCCAGTAAACTATAACTTTCCTGACTAGTTACGTAAACTACTATTACTTGACCTGTATTATTGACAAATACAAAATAATTTTTATAGTAAGAAACAATGTTTTAAAATAAACAAATGCGCTCTGGTTGCTATCAACAATAGCCAGTTAATGTAATAAATTAAATGAATTTTATCATATCAGCCATTCGCGCTGGATATTATGCAAAATAACCAGCTAAAGTGATAACATTCACACAGTTAATAAAATTAATAAAAATTCTTGGTTATTATACAGAGTGTTTAAAGAATGTCAAATATCTCAGCCACTTATAGTACTCAATGCGACGATCAAAAGAGTCTTAATCAAGATGGGTCCGTAACTCAACTATTTTAGTAGTATAGTACATTTTTTAATTAATGAATTGATTTATTAAAAAACCGTAAGGTAATTTTAAACTACAAAGTCATTATAGCAGGATCCCCACATGCCCGTCTTTCATTTCTAGACATCTTCCTAAGAAAGATATTTGTATTCTTCCAAAAATTCACGGAATCGTAGGTATTGTCTCACAGGCATGTTCTATCCGCACCCTTAGCTCTTCTAGAGTATACATTGGTCGTGAATAAACTAAAGATTTTAAATATTCTCACGCAAAAAAGTCCAACAGATTAAAATCAGGAGATCCTGGCGGCTGTGCAACAAAACCCCCTCGTCCTATATACTCATTACTGAAAGTCTCATTTA
>VTPC01002448.1:32674-50758 GCA_011009095.1 Ignelater luminosus
TTTTTATCAGTTTGTTATGGTACTGTACTGTTGCTTCTCCCATAAATTTTATCCATTCTGCTTTTATTTGGTCATTGCCAGCTGCTTTTACATTTTTCAAACGTTTTAAAGCTTCGTTCAATTCATCTCTAGTTTATTTTTCATTACCCTCTGGGTGTCTAGGTTGTCATCTTCTGCAGCTGATGATTCTAAAAGTTCCATGAAATACTCTTTCCATCTTTGTACAATGCCTTGTGATTCTGTCGATACCTTTTTCTATCTGTTATTCGTCCTGGGTTAGCCCCGCTCTTTAATCTCATATTTCTGAGTATTTTATAAAATAGTTTCTGGTTGTCTTTGCTGTCCTTTTTCATTTTCATTTCAAACTCTTCCCATTCTCCCAATTTTGCCTTTTTTACCATATCTTTAACTAGTTTTCTTTTTTCTTTATATATTTCATAGTTTCATATATTGTTGTCTTTTAAATATGTTTTCCATTTTAGTTTCTTTTCTTTAATGGCTACTTTTAGGTCTGTGTTCCACCAGCTGATTCGTGTCTTTGTTCTTCCTGTTTTTGTATATCCACAAGCTTCTTCGGCTGCTTGCTATAAAGTTTTCTTAAAGAATTCTCATTGCTCTTCGATATCGTTCCCGTCTTGTCATTTTCCATTAAAGTTTACTTTAGTGATTTGTATAAAGTTGTTTCTTATATTTTGTACAGCTAGCTTGTATGTTTTTATTGTTTTTCTCTCTGATGTAGACATTTTCCATTTGCTATTTCCGGAATAGCCTGTATCTCTAATTTTTCCAGCTACCTATTTCAGCATGTCTGTTAAATTTAATATTTTGTACTCTTCTTCTATGGCTCTTTTCTATTATGATAGACTTTTCACTTTGTCCTGGCTCCTCGCGTGTGTATTTATGTGTCTTTGTGTTGGAAAACTGTATTCATTATTAGCAGGTCGTTTTGCATGCCAAATTCTATTAGTCGTTGTCGATTTCTGTTGTTTGTAGTTTTTCCAAATCTTCCTAAAACGTCATTGCTGTCGGATATGTCGTTCCCCACCCTTGCATTTAAGTCGCCAACTATTTAAACTGGGCTGGTTCTATTTATATACATTTCTTGCAACTTCTCCCAAAATTCATCCTTTTTTTCTTTATTTTCATTTTCGTTTGGTCCATATACTATTATAATGTTCCATATTTTTTGTTATCTAGTTTTGTTCGAATTATCATAATTCTCTCGTTAATCCCTTCCCAGCTCATAACATTGTTTGAAAAAGTCTGTTTAACAATACAACCTACGCCTGCTTGCGCTCGTGTTGGCTTCTCTACACTACTGTGCATTAACATGAAATCTTTAACTATTATTTCTCCTGTACCTTTCTTCTTTATTTCTGTTAGTGCTAGCAGTCTCAGATCCATTTTGTTAAACTCTTCTACCAATTCGATCCTTTTCCTCTTATACTCCTTATATTTCATGTGCCAATTTTAAAATTCGTATTTTTGTACTCTTTTTTGCCCTTTCCATTTTCTCTCAACTTTTTTGTTTTCCTATATTGCTTATATTCTGCTTGTTCTAATGTCATATCCATTTCTTCTGCCAGGTCCGCCTCTACATTTTCCATCCTATTTCCAATAACTAATTTTTTGGGGTGATTTTCTCTATTTTTTCTTTATTTCAATCCCATCTCTCCTCTACTCCATCACTTATCAGTTTATTGTACCATATCTTAACCGTTGTACCTTTTTCGCTTTCGGATTTTGCCATCAGCCTTAATTGTCTTTGCTTTTCTCTTTCTTTTTCAGTTTGCTCGTCATTTAGCTCGAAAGGAGATAACGTCACAAACAAGCACAGCACCTTAAAGACATCGAAATATAAAATAAAAATTGACGTGTTTTAGCATTTTTCAAAAATACCATTCATTTTGAAATTACTGATTTTATCCCATAAATAGTTTTCGCACTATATACTAACCAAAACGGTTGGTTAATATGATAAAAGTTTTGCAATTTTATAAAATTTGTTATATTAACTAACAACTAACTAACAAGTCTGGTGAATGTATAAATTATTATATTCAAATTAATTATTCTGACCAGCTATTGTGTACATATGTATAACTGTCCGAAGCCTCTAGTTAATTTGATAAATTGAGTGATTTCCTGCAGTCTGTTTGTTTTGCTGTCAGGAGCGGTACTGTCGAGTGAGACAGTTATCCTGTTTCTGTTTGTGTTGTTTTATATCATTTCTGTTTTTTTGCGTTTATTTCGTTCCTTTCTTTCAACTGGTTACTATTCATCTTTTTATTTTCCTATGTAAGTACATTACTTTACTAATCTAATTTATATATCGTATTGTAGATTTAAAAAAATGAAAGCTCGTTTTAATGAAAGGCTGCTAAGTGTTCTGGACACTAAAAGTGGAAATTCTGCAGTGTTGGAAAAGAAAGGTATCAGCAGTCGTTTGGGAAAAAAGCGAGAGTCAAAATCAAGAGCGAGTGGGAAAAAACCTGACGATTATCAACGTTTAAGGAGGTGCTATACTTTTCGGTTAGGTGTTTTCCTGTAAAGGACACTTATCGTCAATATATGTTATTATGTGTATACCAATATCATCTTACGAAGTTTGTGCACTTGCGATCTTTGAAAACCAAACGAGCAGAAGAAGTACCTTACATTCTTCTTGATACTTTTACCATATTGGGAGCACCAACCATTTTTTAAAGTGACAACGGCCGTAAATTCTGCAACCGAATCCTGGATGATCTTTGTACTTACAACTTACAACCTCATTGATTTTCGCGGATGCAGTAGTCAACTTAAAGACTGAAAAAGAACTTGAAGCCCTAATTGGTACTACACAAACGGTTTAGTATTAGAAAAACATGATGACCGCGAGAATCAAGAACAGGGGGAAAGAAAGGAGCAGAGCGAATTGATAGATCTAGTGGAGGACACGGCCTCATCCTCTAGAAAAAGAGAGAAGACGCCAAAACTGCTTGGAATTTCAGGCAAAGAAAATAAAATGAACCTCTGAAAGAAAATTTCCAAAGGGTTAGTTTGGAAACACCGTCAAAATTCGTGTACCTGAGTTCGACAAAGGGAAGAGTGACTCCAAAAATATTCTTGGGGTTATTCTGCAAGTGGATGATAAAAATGACTTTAGAGATTGGCACCAAAGAAGGTCGTTTGGTTTAGAGGTACTCCAGAAACCGGTTTAACATTTGCCAAGAAAGCTTATTAAAAGATCTGTCTCTCTCCGTGAATGTGGTTCCAGGAAGTCGTCAATTGTAAGAGGTCAGGGGTAAGAGATGTAACTGCAAGGGACAATGTCTCTCAACAAAGTGTAGTTCAAAGGAAGCTGGAATTCAATGCAATTCAAAATGTCATGACAGTTTGTCTTGCTCTAACAAATGATTTTGTTACATTTTTTATGACTTCTTAAAAATGTTTAATTCTTTTTATTTTTGAATGTAACAAAATATTTTTTTCAACATCATATTAGAAATTTGGCTTGTTTTATTCATTTTGCTATGGAAACTAGATTTTACCTGACTAGTCAAGAAAGTGCTTTACCTCACTATAGTCTGGAAAGTAAATATGTAAGTCCAAAGTTTAGGAAAACATGTATTCTTTTTCAAAGAAATTCAACAATTATTTTTTTATAAAAAAACTTGATGTAAAAATAAAAGAAAAAACTAAAACGCATTACAAGCTGTCCGAAGCGAGTATCGAACACAAGACTTTTAGATTACAAGTCACGCGCTGTATCCACATGACCACATTCTTTCATTCTTAAAACTTTCCAATTGTGGTAGTATTTAAAATATAGGACCTTACAATTAAAAATTAATAATAAAAAATGTAATGTAGTAAAAATACATTAAGAAGCTAACTATTGGAAAATATTAATTATAAATAAATTTAGTTCCATCCTGAACACTTTTACATAATTGCCGTAAAATCGACTGGGAAGATAATAAAAGCATAATTTGGTATACCTATAGGTACAATATTTGTACCAGACACCACTCGGTATGTGATTACAGCATTAAGAAAAAACCGGTGTTACAAAAAATATTGTACGTAACATATCAGTAAAGTGTCTTTACTGAACTTGCAGACCTTTCTGGTAATCCAGTAAAGTATAACTTTCCTGACTAGTTACGTAAACTACTATTACTTGACCTGTATTATTGACAAATACAAAATAATTTTTATAGTAAGAAACAATGTTTTAAAATAAACAAATGCACTCTGGTTGCTATCAACAATAACCAGTTAATGTAATAAATTAAATGCTTTTTATCATATCAGCCATTCGCGCTGGATATTATGCAAAATAACCAGCTAAAGTGATAACATTCACACAGTTAATAAAATTAATCAAAATTCTTGGTTGTTATACAGGGTGTTTAAAAAATGTCAAATATTTCAGCCACTTATAGTACTCGATGCGACGATCAAAAGAGTTTTAATCAAGATGGGTCCGCAACTCAACTATTTTAGTAATATAGTACATTTTTTAATTAATGAATTGATTTATTAAAAAACCGTAAGGTAATTTTAAACTACAAAGTCATTATAGCAGGATCCCTACATGCCAACCTTTCATTTCTAGACATCTTCCTAAGAAAGATGTTTGTATTCTTTCAAAAATTCACGGAATCGTAGATATTGTCTCACAGGCATGTTCTATCCGCACCCTTAGCTCTTCTAGAGTATAAAGTGGTCGTGAATAAAGTAAAGATTTTAAATATTCCCACGCAAAAAAGTCCAACCGATTGAAATCAGGAGATCCCGGCGGCTGTGTAACAAAACCCCCTCGTCCTATATACTCATTACTGAAAGTCTCATTTAGAGAATTCCTCACCAAAAAAGAAAAATACGCAGGCGCCCCATTATGCACAAACCATAACTGCATTCTATCAGCAATAGGTATGTCTTCTAACAATTCTGGTAAATCATTTCGCAAAAAGTAACCTGAAAATGCTCACAATCAAGAGGAAAAAAAGTTCACAGCACCGTGTCCTCCTTCGTGTACACCCCAATCCCTTAGTAACGAACCTCATGTACTAACCCACACCAGACGACTGCAAAGACATACGCTCTTCGATCTGCCTTCCAGATTCTAAGTGAAAGCGATTTAATGTTAGTGCTAGTTTTAAGTCTTAGTACGTAAGCCTCATTCTTTCCCCCAACAGTCTTACCGGCCTTGGCCTCTAATTACAGGTGAGCTCCGATTTGCTAAATGTACCTGTACAGATTGCAACACTATTGGAAAATAAATTAAAAAAAATAATTTGCTACTGTTTCATTCTAGCAGCGTAAACAACCGGATTGTCTTGACTATGCATTATTTATTACCTTGTAGCCTTAGATTACAAATTAAAGAACCGGTCCTCAGTCCCCGGCAGGTCTACAATAACCAAAAGGTGCTAAGAATCCCCGGGTGGAAAATAAAAGTAGCTACTTGGAAAGTCCAAAGCCTGTATTAGGCAGGAAAAACTGACAATGTGATCCTAGAAATGAAAAGATTAAAATTAAACGTCTTAGGAATAAAAGAATGTACTTCTCGGAATCAGATAACCCATACCACCTACACAGAGTAGCAATTATTGTGGACCCGAAAGTTCACAAATCAGTAATAAACTTTGTACCATTCTCTGACCGTGTTATTATGATACAACTAATAACCAGTCTTGGCAAATTAAATGTTATACAAGTGTACGCTCCAACTGTTGATAAAGCTCACAACGAGATCGAAGCATTTTACCATCAAGTGGATATAATACTCAAATCTATAAAAAAATATGAATTCGCGATCATTATGGGAGACATAAACGCAAAGATTGGACAAAGAAGATCTGGAGATCTAGAGGAAGATTATAGACTGAGAAATCGAAATGAGAGAGGTGACAGACTGGTGCAATTTGCACAAAAAAAACAAATATGTTGTTACCAACACACTTTTTAAACTGCCAAATAGACGACTCTATACATGGGGGTCTCCAAGCGATTACAATCATCGAATAGTCAGAAATCAAAGAGATCTTATCATGATTAAAAAGAGATAAAGAAACAGTATACTGTCCGCAAAGACATTGTTTGGGAACTGACATACACTCTGATCATAATCCCGTTGTCGCCACATTTATATTAAAACTGAAGAAGATAAGACGAAAAACAATACAAAGGAGCCTAAATGTAAATACGTTGAAGGATCCTATAAAAAGAGAAAAAGCAGCAACAGAATTGAACAACAAACGGCATACAGCAAAAGGTAAGATGCGGGAAACGGAACATGTCGAAGAAAAATGGAGCTACGTAAAGTAAATGCAGGGAAAAAACATTTAAAACCGGATAGCCTACAGAGGAAAAAAGAATGAATAATGGAAAGCATATTGGAATTAAAACTAAAGACGGAAATAAATACAAACAAATACATAGCGAAGTCGGACGAAGAATACGAGATGCGAAGGAAGAACGGATGAAATCAAAATGTGAAGAAATGGAGAAACTTCAGAAACTCCGCGACTTTTTCAAGGTACAAAGAAAATTAAAGAAATGAATGATCAATACAGAAAACCTCAACACTACTGTATAATAAATGATTCCTGCACCCCTATGATAGACATCGAAGGTAAACTGAATACGTGGAGGGAATATATCTGACAACTCTTTCAAGACGAACGACAGAGGGAGAATACACCAGTAAATGTAAACCGTGGACCAGAAATAACAAACGAAGAAATCAAACACGCCTTGAGAAACACAAGACACGGAAAAGCTACAGGACCAGACGAAATTCCTGGCGAATTTCTGATATTAATTCAGGATAATAATGTTGAAGTACGTAAGGAACTATTCAACACCATTTACGCAACAGGACTTATGCCGGCAGAATGGTTAACATCGATATTTGTCATGATACTCAAAAACCAAACGCTAAAAAAATGTGCAGACCACAGAACTACTAACTTAATGAGCCACACATGGAAATTATTTTTCAAGGTAATTCATAGGAGAATATATGGTAAACTTGCTGAGGATTTCAGGAAAAGTGTTGGTACGAAAGAGGCTCTGTCCGGTTTGAATGTTTTACAACAGCGCTGTCTAGACACGAATAAAGAAATGTATGTCTGCTTCGTGAACTACCAAAGGGATTTTGACAAGGTACGCCATAACAAACTAATGAAACTATTAAAAAGCAAGGGAATTGACGCGAATGATAGACGAATAATAGAAAATTTATACTTTCATCAATCAGCCAATATATAAAAAAAAACGAAAATTCAATTAATAACATTAGATATGCGGACGACACTATTATTAGCAGAAAACTTAACAGACCTTCAAAAAAATAGTCGAAAAGGTAAATAGCATCCACCAATACGGATTAAAAATGAATCTAAAAAAAAACAAAACTTATAATAATAACAAAAAACAATTAGTACCACCGCTGATAGTACAAAATGTCGTTATCGAAAGAATGCAGAAATACAAGTACCTGGGAACATGGGTAAATGAGTCTAATGATAAACACAGTTAAAAGTTTATAATAAAAATGCACAGTCATTCGTAAATAGAATGAACTAATTTTATCTAAATGCAAAATTCTACACTAATATAATTAATAAATTTATGACGTCAGTGTACAGTTGTGCATAAATGTAATGAACAAATTCATTATGTGAATGTGCAACCTTACATTTAATTAGTTTATAATATTAATGAAATTCGTTATTAATTCAATTAATATATTCATTGCATTTGTGAATTATGCTACATTACAGTAAAACCCGTTTTATTAATATAATGAACTTTTGCTTATTATCGTTTTGGATTATTTCGCTGTTTTTACAACGCGTAGTTATAATGATCCTATTCAGTGGACAAATATTAATAAACTGTTTATTGAAAATATGATTTTGTTTTGTTATATCTACGTACCAATTTTTTTCAGAGTTGTTACCAATCTAAAAAGGTTCGTGCAATGATTTGATAACTAATTCGCGATCTCGTTAATGTAGCTTCCAGAAATAATAGATAAGCGACATTCTATACTTTACATTGTGAAATTGCTTTTGTTCAGTTAGAAAAATATCATTTTAGTAATTCAGGAACTACAAAAAGCGCATTTTAGAAAATTAGCCTAACCATGTTCTCTCCGACAGAGTTTACAAAGTTTACATCTCTAATAGTTCAGAACAAAGTTTTTAGGATCGTAACTACACATTACCATAGATTGGGGGATAAAATCGAATTCCACTAAAAGCATAATCTCATAATGCGTTAATTTATAAATGTATTAGTTGATCTTTAATTTCATAGCGTATTCAAAATTGTTAATCAATATCATCTCGGTAATTTCCACATAGTTAGACTTTGTCATCAATGTCGATATTATACTCATATTATTATCTATTTCTGAACTATTTTTATTCAAATGTTTACCTCAACTGACAAATGAAAATTCAAATTTTGAATGTTTATAACGCACAAGTCTTTGAAACGGAAGATATTTAAATTTATGCGCATGCATAATTTATCCCTCATTTTAAAGGTTAACCAAACTGATAAGTGATAACGTAGACGTTAACTTTAATTGTTATTTTTATAATTCGTGAATCATTCACTGATGAAAGAAATAGATTTGTCCTTACAGCACGCACCCCTACCGTTTTCTAAAATAACTACAATTTAAGCCAATCGTGTGGTATTGACATCTTAATTCATTATTAATTAATTGAGTCTTTCAATTTGGTTTCAGTAACAACCTCTTATTAGGCATGTTCGAGCACCTAAATATTTCATCTTTTCATGCTTCACTCGTACATCCACCCTTAAAACTTATCAGCGACAACAAGTTACGTCCAGACTGACGAATTATATGTTGTCCAGAGTTCAAGAACTTCCAATAAAGATCACGTGCAACTGACGTGAAATGAAACTTTTAACCAAGAGTTAAGTGTGATATAAAAATCAGACGTGGATATTAACTTTTTTTTCTTCTGACTTTGCGAATTGTAAATCACTCAGATAGGGTTTCTCGTTTTCTGTTTTTTTCCCTTGTTCTTTTGTGGAGTTAAATAAGAGAAGAGACAAGAAAGAGAATTTCTTATTGCATGCAACGATTCGAAGAATTCTTGAAAAAATGTTTAATATGTAACGTTTGTAATTGATAGACTTAGAATTTAGACAGAAATGTAGTGTGTTCTGGATATTATTACCCTCAATAACTGTCTCGTCAGCTGAAGCCTATTTCAAGCGGGGATAAAACGTATAACCCTTGTAGTAATCATGTCTGATAGGCTAAATTATTATTATTCCTGGTGTCAGTCAAATGTTAAGATGCTTAGAAAATGGAATTTTGATAAGAAATTTAATTATTTTTCAGGTAATTTTGAATTTTCAAATTAATTTAATATTTTGAAACAAATAAAATCAAAAGTGTCACTAAAAGTTATTCTCGCTAATAAAATGCAAAAAGCAAATCGAATTCTCTAATCTATTTTGTATTAATTAACTTGTCGAATTATTTGAAACTTGTTGTAGCTATCACTCCCAATGCTACATTATTCAAACCTTCCCAGACTTTACATATTAATTAGGGGCGAATAGAATTGGCAGGACACCACCGGGAATTTTCCCAGTGGACTGGCAAGTTTAACTTTCAATAAGACGTCGGTCATCGTAGAGGTTTTCAAGAGAAATAGAAAATATTGCAAGTAAGAATTTGCTTTCATATATGTACTACATAAGTGAATTTTCAACTTCCGGATTGAGATATATGAAGAAACTCAAAGTTTCCTTATAAGAGTCAAAAATCAAAGCTATTCGTTTTTTATCAAGTTCATTTAATGTCCCCAATTGTTAACTAGAAAATTTAATTTGAAAATTCTTCTTTTAAAATTTATCAATTTAATTATAAGAAGATTTTGTTGTTTTGCTTCTGGTTAGAGATTCAAGTTAATTCTGTTATTTAATAAATCCACAAAATGTAATAAATAATTAAAGGAAAAATCTTGGCAATAAGGAAATTACTTAACAAGTTTTCTAGATCTTCTTCTTTGATGAATTTTCGTCCCTTATATTATTAATAAAGCCACGGCTAATCAAATTGCTTTGAATATTATTTAAAGGCAAAACTAGCTTTCTGAATTCTAAGAAAGTTTAGTTAACCCACCTTGACCTTACAACCAGATCAAAAGATTAAGGAGGGAATTAATTTGGTTTATAAAGCTTCCTTCGGGTAGTTCACTCAGAAGCTCAGCGCTCGATGTCTATCAGTTACACAACGAGATATAAAAGTTGAATTTTACCTGTTTCTCTTTCTTTTAGTTATCTGAAATCGTGTAGCGTGTGTTGTGTGCAGCATTAAAGAAAAGTCAGAAGCATTTTCCTGCTCTACAAGTGAACCAGGTTCACAATAGAAAATGCACCTAATAAACAAAAGCCTCGCTCAAACAACAGCTTACGAATGGTAGTATGAACACTTTCCAGAAGAAGATTTGAGTTCAAATTTTCAATAAAATTTGTTATTATTGCAAATCGTTTATTGAAGGTTAAAGCCCGACTATGGACTAAGTTTCTTATGGATCACACTGTATATAACATCTAAAAGTGTACAATAAAACAAAAAAAAAGAGTTTGAAGATTTATAAACTTTATTTCATACGCCCTGGACACGTATCGGTGGGTACAGGGCCATTTTGGTTTTCTATGTTTTTATTTTATTTTTTTAAAGTAAACCTTCCCCATGCCGGAATTCTGCGTAAGTCACTGACTAAGTCTTGTTCTGCTTTAATAGAAATGACTGTTATCATCATACATTCTGTTTAAGTCTATGTTACATTGTCTTATCTGTTATAAATTAACACATCAACACCTTCAATGCTATTTAAGATACGGATATTTCTCATCGACCTGAAAAACAGCTGCGGTTGTTATAATCATCAAGCATTTTATCCCTTCTCCAAAGTCTTGGTCAAGAGTTTTGCCGACCAAACGTCATCAGTTTCCTTCCACTCTTTCAGGTCCTCTGTTCAGCGGCAGATCGATCAATGATTCCTTACTTTGGTAACAGTTTGATACAGCTACCTCTAGAATTAAACTTGTACAGAAAGAATTTAACCTTACCAATGCATGTATTTATATCCATTTAGAGAATCGCAAGACACCTACGGAAGGCCTGTCCGACGCAAAACGACAGCCATGACACTATAATATCTCGGATACGTTCCTGCTATTCTTCGACAATGTACCGACCGTCAATACCACAAACCAATTTCCCTAAATTGACCCCGCGCAAGCATAGGTGAATTCATTAAAAAGTGAACTTTTAACCGCTGCTAACCTAACCACAGCCTTGCTTGGGGTGAAAGTCATTTAAAAAATGAACGTTTAACTGCTTCTAACCTAACCACACCCTTGCTATCGAGTGAAAGAAACCGCCTATAACATCCATACGCGATTCATGTTGCAGTAGGGGGTTGTTAGTGTGTACAGCAGCTGAATTAGTTGTTTGTTTCTATCGTGCAAATAGTCTAAGATGTGCTTAAAAATCGTGTTTGTTTTTCGTCGCTTTCACCAATATTGGAATAATTTTCTTTACCTCCGTCCACTTAATTGTGTTCTGTGAGTAATTCTCTACCTGCTGATACCAAAACTTGCCCTCAAAACGTCGTTTTTCTAAGGGTAGCTATAGCGAACAATTACCCTTCCTTCAACTAGATACTAATGCAGCCAAAGCTATAAACACCAAATACCTTTTTCGAAATAAGCTCCCAAACGCACAAATGTCCCTATGCTTCATCTGGATTACAAACAGCTTTCTTTCAGAGTCGCTTCAACCGCTACTTGACTATAGTTACAGCTTATCAAATCTAACCCGATAAAACTGCAATAAATTTTTTCCGTTGCACGCCTTTCTTAAACGACATTTGGAGATCAGTTTTACTTATACCCTCATCTGGATTACAAACTAGTCACTATCTCAACCCACATTTTCTTCGCTTTAGATTACCATCCCTGGATACTCAATCCAGTTGTTGACTATCGATACCCATGCTTTCATACCAAACCACAAACTTAAACTTTCCCAGAAAGAGATAGATCTAGAGAGAAAGACGTGCCTGCCTCCTATGAATGCTCGGCTTGAATTCCTTTAAAATCGATATGTTTATCAAGCCATCTAACGACATCGAGAAATCTACTGGACTTTCTCGGTAATTCCACTCATTTGCAATCACATCACATTCTCCTGTACAGATAACAAGAACTTCACCCCACGTTGTTGCTCTCTTTTTCTTCTGTTTCAGATTCTACTTCTTGGATAATTTTATTTGTACAGCCAGATGGATATTTCGACACTCTGTTTACCACTTCACGCTTATAATTGCGAAAACACAATACGGCTGTGAAGTGCGGGTGCATTGGAAAACTACACCAAATCTACTTTCAGTTAGCTGCAGAAGCTCCTAAACAGCTCATATCACTGAGTAGATCTCCTAGTATATTTGCTAAAAGGACTGATAATATTTCAATCCAAATCACTTTTTTAATCGGAATTTAAAAAAATAAGAGCGTCCAAACTTCCAGTTTCCATCATTGTCTAGTTAGATACTTGTATCTGGTATAGGTCACTCTTTCAATCAGTAAATATCACCGTTGAATTCATCCTGGACAATGAACAAGAAGACAAACTTAACGTCAGTGTTAACTGAAGATTTTTCAGGCTATCGTTTGCTGATATATTGACATAGCGTATCCTTTTCAGCTGATGTGGGTAAGAATGAATTCTTCAGTCAGTTGTTTATCAAGCACTGACACTACCGATGATGCCTTGCTCATACAGATTTATTGGTTAGAAGACCATGATTGCTAAATTATGTGCTTTTGTTTTTAAATGAAGAGTAACATCGTCTAGAATTTTAAAGCAATTCTGGGAAAAGCGACCCAATGATTGTAGAATTAGTTTTGGCAAGTTTGATATGGAAATCGTACCTCATATAAGAATCAAAGCAATTTAAAGTAGTATTTAGTAGTAGTTTTCGTGACACTTACACCGTGTATCTTGACTTGTAAACGACGCGTCTTATCTGTTGGATAATTTTAACTGCCCTTTGCCATTTTTACAGGTTTTAAGCAGTTTCTAGGTAGGTCTTAAACAGTTTTTAGACATGTCGTAGACGACGGAGATGGAGAAGGCACAAAGCTTTAGATATGTAGCTTCACACAGGGTTGAGACAGTTTTCTACCCGATCGGTCTAAGGTGTCTGAAAGCTGTTTAAGATCTGTAGGAGCAGTAGGGGGCGTTCAAACTTAGATTAAATAGGAACTCTAGATTAAAATGACGCAGCAATAGTCGCAGTAATGGCGTTTGTGATGTCAAAAGTAAATTTTGTGTTTGATAAGTTTCGTGTCATTGTACCACGTTATTACTTGAAAGGCAAGAAAAGTTTGTACAGTTCTTAAGTGCTATATTTAGGTCACACTCCAGTAATATACAATTTACGTTTTACTTTTTATTTAAAAATTTAGTCAAGTGTTTTGAAAAATTGTAAACTGAGGTTAGTTGTCGCATTATCGCTGGGGCACAGTGCCGCTGCGACGACGACGTGCCCAGCACTTTGTGATTAAGATAGCACAAGTTCACTTAAGTAAGAAACTACCAAAAAAATTATGATTGAAGCTAGAAAGGCCGTCAAAAATACAGAAAATCCTGTTTCGATCAGAATAACTGCTCGTGACTTTAATGTGCATTGTAAGGCTTTCGAGAGATATTGCAAAAAAGCTAGTGATAAAGAACTGGCGGCAGGTAGCTCTCAAGTTCAGTTGGATTGTAAGAAAAGCAAACCGTGTTTTCAACGAAGCAGAAGGATCTCGTTTAAAAGATTATCTTAAGAAAGCTGTAGATATCTATTTCGGGTTAACTCCAAAAAAGGTTCGACATTTAGCATGCGATTAAGGCAAAGCTTTAAATTTAAAAAATGCCCAAAATTGGGTTGCAAATTTAATGACTGGACCAGACTGGTTTTTAGACTTTCTCAAGAAGTATCCATGTCTTTCGATTTGTACATCACAGGATACTAGCTTTAATAAAACAAACGTGAATCGTTTCTTTCAAAATTTGTCTGTCAACATGGAGTGCCATCATTTACTTCAAACGACGTAGTATATAATATGGATGAAACTGGAACGAAAATTGGGTCTTTATCCTCCGCTGAAAGGAGCACACTGGTAACCATAGCTACTGCTGTCTCTCCTGGTAGAAATAGTCTACCACCATTTCTTGTGTTTCCACGTGTACATTTAAAGTACACTTTGTTTGGGGCGGTTGTTGCGTGTAAAAATGGATTTAGCGACCTTGAGAGATGACGAGCATAAAATAATATCGATACGCCTTAAGAAACGACTTGCACGGTTTTATCGGAGATTGGGCCGGGGTCATAAAGAGGCCTAGCGGCAAAGAACGGTAACGAAACGGTTGTAATTTGATACAGCGTCAGTCTTAGTTAACTTTGACCGATATAAATGAACAGCTGACCCCAAGACTGACCAACTGTTCTGGTCTACGGGATATACGAGGGTGGTCTGAAAAGTTTCCGACCTAACAAAGATACATGATATTTTTTCTGAAAATTTTTTTTTATTTTTCAACATAGTCTCCTTGTAACTCTACACACTTCTCCCAGCGATGCTCCCATCTCTGTAACCCGTCCAAATAGTACTCGGCATTTTTCTCTGCAAAATAATTGTTCACGAAGGTGATTGCCTCTTCATTTGACGAAAATCTTTGTCCTCCGAGCGCAATTTTTAGATGAGGGATCAAAAAGAAGTCGCTTGGGGCTAGATCTGGTGAGTAAGGCGGATGGTCAAGCAGTTCAAACCGTAATTCGTGGATTTTCGCCATGGCAACCGCTGAGGTGTGCGTTGTCTTGGTCAAACAGGATTTTCTTTTTCTGCAAATGTGGCAGTTTTTTCCCAAGTTCTGCCTTCAGCTTGTCAAGTAATGATACATAGTATGCTCTTGTAATGGTTTATCTTTTTTGAAGATAATCGATTAAAATAACTCCATGACTATTGCAAAAAAAAACAGTCGCCATCACTTTCCCAGCCGAAAAAACAGTTTTTGCTTTTTTTGGAGCCGGTTCCCGCTTTGCAGTCCACTGTTTGGACTATATGTTTGTTTCGGGCGTATAATGGTGTATCCAAGTTTCATCTACAGTAATTAATCGGCGCCAAAACTCGAATTTATTTCGCCTAAACTGCGCCAAAAGAGCGTTGGAAATATTCATTCGAACACGTTTTTGGTCTAACGTGAGCAAACGCGGCACCCAACGCGCGGACAGCTTTCTCATGCCTAAATGTTGATTTAATATGTGACAAACACGTTCTTTTGACATGTTCATAACCTCTGCTATCTCTCTCACTTTAATTCGGCGGTCGTCTAGCACCATTTGGTGAACTTTGGCGATGTTTTCGTCGGTAGTTGCAGTTTTTGGACGTCCCGAACGTTCATCGTCTCCCAAGCTCTTACGGCCACGTTTAAATTCAGCAGCCCAAAATTTCACTGTGGTAAATGATGGTGCAGAGTCCCCATACACAGAATCCAACTCATCTTCTATTTGCGAAGGCATATTGCCTTTCAAACACAAATATTTAATGACAGCTCGATACTCGATTTTCTCCATTTTCACAAAAAACTCACATCAACTCACTCAAACGACTGTTACATAAAAACTGCGCGTCCAAAATGGCTGAAACGTTGGTGAGTAACTGTCAACAGATGAACAACGAAATTCAGTAGCTTTTATTTACGGGTGCTGCCATCTTCACTTTGAGGTCGGAAACTTTTCAGACCACCCTCGTACAGTAGTGTTCTCCTGCTGCAGTTAATCGATCACACAATGCAAATAATAAATTCTGCTTATCTGTTTGTTACAGTATTTATAAACCCTGATATAATATAATACAAAGGTATTACAACGGTGACAAATGCAACACCAGCATTCGTTTTCTCTTTAATACCAATAAAAGATAAACTTTCAAATACAAACAGTTCGATAAGCGAACAACTGGTTCGTTGCTAAATAAATATCGACTAGCAGACTCTGTAGTTTCATTAAATTTAGAATATAACCACTAGGTTTTTCGTAATTTAAACTACGGTAATATTATTTACTTATATCTAGCCTTTGATGACTGAACACTAATTTACTTTCTCGCAATTTTAAGTTGAGTAAATAACAATAAATTCTTTCGAGGTTTACAATAACTTTCTTAAATTTTTAATATGGAACGTACAGACTGGTATTTTTAAGAACGTTTATAAATATTTGATAGATAAGAAAATATTTATAAGATAAAATAAACTTACAGCTAAATTTGTAGTGATAACCAATACGGAATAATTAAATCCAAATAGGCTTCGCGGTGATTACATAATTACGTAGACGGACGTAAACACTTGCACAAATATAATATTGGCTTTTAAACTCACTACCACTATATACAAAGCCAATGTAGTAGGCTTCGACGCACTGGTCGACGAAGCACAACCGAAACTGGGTCAAACAGCTGTCGGCGGGGATTCCCAAAGCGATGTATAGATATGTACAGACAGGCTTTCTTGTCGGGACGATACGGTGACACCTGGTGAAGATTGTATAATCCAGTAACGGAACTAAGAGATAAAAAAGGTAACGATACACCGACCTAAAATCCAGGGTAAATCTTTGTGTTGGATGCACTGAAGATCGTGACGCGCTTAAACTCCGAAATACTACAGTCGGATCAGGTTAAACAAGGAAACCTCGGTAGCTTTATCCATACTATTGGATTTCGCAACTTCAAAAATTTCCAAAGGGAAAATCGCTAGGTATCAGAGAACGGGAGGAACGCAAAGCATTTTGTTGAGAGCTCAAACCAGACTTTTTGAAAAATATGAATCGAGAAGAGGCGTTGGTTTGACGCCATCTTGCAGCGTCCTATCCCCTCAATGAAATGATTCGCGGTGATGACAGCAGGTTTGCGTTTATTGGAGAACGTGGAGGTTGGGAAACCTAACCTGTTCCTTCTCGTTTGACCTCAAGTAGCTGCTTAAAGCTAATTTGCATATAGTGTCAAGAGGCTCGATTTATGTGTCTGCTGCATCGACACTAAATACAAAATTCTCGGAATAATGAAATATAAAATAACGAAGTGGAGATACACTTATTTTTCAGAAGGTTCGAGCTTTATTTAATCGCAGTAGAGGAAGCGAGAAAGGGGCAGATATTTTATTTCTTGAATTTGCTAGGAGCAAATAACATTTATCGGAAAGGAAAAATTAAATATCTACAGAGAGATATATATACAAAATGCAAAATACAATTTGCATCTTATAATTTCGGAACGGAATAAATTTTTATATACATTATTTACAATAGATGATAAACGAAATTTAGCATAATGCTAACCAAAGCGATAATTCTTAGATGATCTTAATACGGTCCGCCAGGAAGTGCTGGATGGATAAAGAAAGATGGCTTTATAAGGTTAATGCAGCACTTTTTAAATAATGTAAACTGTAGTACAGATAGGATGTTATTATTATTATTAGATAACCATGAATCGCATTTTTCCATTCATGTCTTAGATTTCGCGAAAAACAATAGGATGGTTGTAGTATCATTTCCGCCCAATTGCTCACACAAGTTTCAGTCGTTAGACCGAAGTATGTTTGGTCCTTTTAAGAAATTTGTAAATTCCGCATGAAGACGTCCTGGATCTACTATAACCATTTATGACGTATCCGGAATTGTCGCTACTGCTTTACCGCAAGCTGTGTCACTTATTAATATTATAGCAGGACTCAGAGTGGCTGGGATTCACCTGTCTAACAGTAATATCTTCACAGAGGCTGATTTTCTTCTCAGCTACGTGACCGATCGTCCAAATCTAGTAATTAAAGACACTGTTCCATCTAAATTACCAAGGGGGAAACAAATGAAACAAATCTGCCTCTCAACAGCAAAACAACAGGAGCAACACCGTCAACGTCTACAATAAAAACCAAAGAGGTATCTTCCACTAAGTAGTTCTGTATTTGTTGAC
>VTPC01002449.1:0-29326 GCA_011009095.1 Ignelater luminosus
TTTTTTCAAAGTTTTGTTTTTCTTTTGTTTGTGAAATAATGAAGACGGTTACAATGTGTATTCGTAGGATCATTATCAGAGAATCTAACCACGTATTTAAAGAAGAAGTCATAGTTAGAGTGGACACTACCAGAAAGAGGCTTTTAACAGCTTTCTAGCAATGTAGAGTTTGGGATATTTATTCTACAGTATGCCAAAGATATCGCCAAAAATATAAGTAGCACTCAAAATTTCAAAATTTAAATGAAATGCGCTGGAAAAATAAAAAAGTGTGTATTCTACACACACAAATTCTATATTCTAAATAGTTTTATTAGCTTTAGCAGCGAGGAAATGAAACAATGTTTTAGATTGTAAACTAAATTAAAATTCGAATATTGTAATTACTTTGGAGCAAACAATTTATAACGCACAGTGGAACATCAACGCCCGCCTTTCTAGTTGCATAAATTTAATTAGTTATTTATTGGTTTTAAACAAAATTTAAAAAGTATCAATTTAGGAAGGTCGATAAGTTAAACAGATCTCTTTTCTTTATATAAATACAGAATTTGTTTGCTTGTTGATCAGTTTGTCAGTTTGAATACAATTAACAAAATCAACGGTCATTTAATTAAATCCATTCATCTTTTGTTTATTGTGTTCATTTGATTTTTCCACATTAAAAATTGTTTTGTATGTTGATGCGGATTTATTTGCAATCAGACATGTCTTATTTCCACAGAAATGGATTGTGGCAAAACTTTAGAGATATTTACCTTAATTGTTTGTCTCTGTCTTCCATGACCAGAGTTGAGTATAAATTTGAATTAATGGTTATTGGAAAGCACATTATCAGCACTTAGAAATCACTATTGTTTGCTAATATCTGATCATACTTAAAATACAAAAATATTTCTCCAGTTAAAGATAGCTTTATCTTTTTATCAGAGCGTTATAAAATGAGAACAAAATCGTAAAGAAATCATTGTTTTTACAACAGCCATAGACAATAGTGTTTCCAAAATGAAGAGATCAATTATCTTTTTTTCATTTTTTTTTATGTTGGTTTGTACCTATGCAGAAGCGTTAAGAGTTAATGCAGTTTTGAAACGTACTGTTCACGATGCAGCAACTTTTAGTAATCTGTCACAGGTGAGTTAAATAACCGTATTTGAAAATATCAAACCAAGAGTTTTGTTTACAATTTTAGAAAAGTTCACCTGGAAACAGAAGGGGAACAGTAGTTGCTAGTTTCAATTTAACTGAAAACCAGCAAAATGAGTTACTGGAGGCATTAATAAAAATTTATGACCAAACTACAGACCCCGAAGAAAGAGCAGGGAAATTTCAATCCAAATTATATGAAATGTTTCCAGAAGGGCAAAATTCTGTTGCCATAGCTTCTGGATATTCTACTGGAGCTTATCATATCAGTTATCTTATTACTATTTATATCGACGAAACCTTAGTAGACGGATTTGGTCTATAGATTCGTTTGCACTGGTTCAGTTTGGTATTTTGCAAGTGATTTGAGTGTTTATAATACATATTTCATGTAAATAGTAATGTAATTAAATAAATTAACTAGGTCCGTATTTAAAAATTTGGTTTTGAAGGTGATATCTAAGCAACGAACCGTTGTACCAAAAAAATAATAATACTATTTTCTTCTTCTCAATAAAGTGTTTTAAAAAAGTGTTTGTCGTTTTTCATTATGTTAAAAACAAACTCAGAAAAGAATGAAAACAAAATTGCAATTTTTCGGTTTTTTTCTAATATTTTCGGAATGGTTCGGAATATTTTTATTTTTTAAACGGCATTCTACTAGGCGCTTAATTGCGCTACTTTTTCCTATTTAACCGTTTCTTTATCTCTTATGGTATCTGAGATCTCTCTAGTGGCCCTCCTTATCTTGGACACATTGTATATAAAACTGAAATTATATTTATTTCTACTAAATTTACTGATTTATTTACTTCCATATGTACAGAATAATTTATTTATATCACCAATTACACATTTATTTATCCCCAAGCACAATTCATTGCGTAACTGCCCTCTCCATGTCTGCTTGCCTTTATATATATCTTCTCTCTACTTATTGGTGGCACGTTACAGTATTAATCAAAAACTTAGTAAGACAGGTACGTTTAAGAAAAGTACAATTGTCGTAGAATGTCTCAATGTCCCAATGTCCCTGAACAGTAAAGAAATCATACAAAGAAGAATAGGTATGTTTGGAGAATTCTAAAGAATAATTGGTCAAAATTTAGGTGTGCTAGTTGCGGAAGTCTTATGGTGGCAATGCAAGGTCCGTAATCAACCTGCCTGTCTCGACTTCGACGTAATCTTCTGTCTAGATAATCTAAGTTATCAGTCATGTTTTGTCTTATATAGGTAGGAATTGCATATAAATTAACAATAATTAAATAAGAAACACACTGGAGAAAAACCAATCAACAGAAATCTTAATTCTGCAATTGTCACATTCGTAAGACATTTATTATCAACAGTACAGTTAACAGTTTGAATTCAAACAAGTATATTGTGTTACAAGAAGTAGAATAAAGTCTTTTTGCGTTGAGCACGTGGCAACAAGAGCAAAACACAAAGATTGTGATTGATATTTAAAAATAAAGCAAAATGTATAACTCTAAATGTAGAAGTTAATGTACAAGTTACTGAACAAGGCTTGAATTTCAAGGCTGTCGGTTCGTAAGGCTACCTGCATTATCCCTAACTAAGCCCTAATTGGTCTTGACTCCAAAGGGGTTAGGATTGAGTCAAGTTAGATTACAATCGACTGGCTTTAAATCCGATCTCAATATGTTTAAAATTACAAAAGTTAGAGTTGTCCTCTTATACTTGCTAATTTTCAAACTGCATCACGATACCTCAAAAACTACAAAAAATGGAAAATAAGACAGTGTTAAGGCTGTAAGTACTAACTCCTAAGTACCATCGCGAAAAGATTTGGCTCCCTATTTGACGAACCTCCATGGCTCTTAATATTTTTTTCTTTGCACATACAAACTTGTGGTTTCCACTAAAAGGAGATTTGGACATTTCTAAATCCTAAAAGCTCATAGAAAAAATATCAAAGAATATGTACATACTTTTTTGGAATTTCAAATCATCAGCTTAGTGTTAAAAATTATTTTATAAAATAGAATGTACTGAAAATTACAGTAACTAACAGTGAATGTACAGGTATCTCTTCTTCTGTATTAGAAAAACGTTAAAGAAATTTAGTAAAATAAGACATGAAAGCCAATTTTCTTCTAACGTTGTGCGATTTGAGGTAGAATAACTCAAATGTCTGTAGCCTCCACGACGGTTCCTACTGGAAAATATCCCTTTCCTCCTCTGTTCTTTGTTATTCAAATAATTAATTAGATCCGTTAGACAAAAAAATTAAAAAATAGTCTGCTTTATTGGTATGTTCCAAAGTCACTATCACAAAAAAAAATTTTTATGAATTTATGAATTGCATCGAATCTGTATGTGTTTTTCTATGTTCCCACATAACAAGACTGCGATTCAAGCCGGCTTTTGTTTTCTCTCGGTTTTTCTTTAAAACAAAACATTGACGCTCGCTACACGAATTGTTGCTTGTAATTCTGTCTCAGATTTGCTATTGGCAAGTGATACTATATTTCCCGATCAATATTAAAGTTGTGACACCTGCGATCCAAGGTAAGAAAAAGAGTTCTCTCTTAAGCCAAATTGGTTGTGTTGCCGTTATAGTCTTACAAAGCTATAAAAACAAGCTATCGAGTTTTTGTTTTCACCAGCAAATTTCTCTTGAATATTTATACCTAATAATGTGCAATCGGTTCTTATGTAGCTGCTATAATAATTTAGCAGAATTGAAATTGCTTTGCTTGTTCTTTCTATTTGATTTAAATTAACATGAAATATTGATACCCAGAACACATGTTTATTAAGAAAAAGTAAACAATAAACATTCAAAGTTGGCATATTGAATTGTTCCCTAAGTATCCTATTAAAAGTAATTCCTGTATAGTGTTTAATTTTCTTTTGGATATTTACAAAATATCGTTTGTGTTTTCTTTTTCTGTATAAGAATCTATTAATATATTCAAGACAAACTGATAAACAATTACCTACACTAAAGTGTCACAAACATTTGAGCTGTATATAAGTTGTTGTATTAACGGTCAGTTATCAAACCAACAATTAAAAAAATCAAAGCTATTTACGAGAATGCAGTAGGTAGATCTATTTTGTTTTTAATCTTTTTAAATAGGTATCATTATATGTTTCTTTTTGTTTTATTTTTGGACAACAGATAAAGTTCAAATAATAGATACCAACTTGGAACACCAAATCGTAATTGAATTAAGCAGTGGCCTGGCAGTGGATATATGAAACTGTGAAAGAACCAAGAGATCGAATAATCGCATTCCATAAAATCCTAACTAATAAATTTCGAAACCATCAAAGTACAGTGGTTGTGAATTTTAAATTGACTGTTGAAAATCGAATTCTTGGTTACCCATCCTAATTGTAGTAGTATGTGGTTAAATCATGTTTAAGATTATCTTCTGTTCGATAAAATTGTTATAATTGAAATAGAGGTCATGTCAGAAAATATAAGTTTGTTTTTTATTTAGAAAAATGAGGTCGTGTCATGCTTCATCTAATAGATTAAACAGCAACATTGTTACCCATGTTGAAAAACGAATATTTTGGGGCATACTCAAAGTTAAATCGTCATTATGCTATTTAAGAATTTTGCGTGTATCAATCTGATTTCAAATTAATTTTTTTTTCTTTTACAGGTAAGCTTTCGCCTTCATACGATATGCTAGTTATTCAATTTTTATTAGTGGCATTCTGGTGAGTAAAGTTAGTCACTTCCTTATGCATGCTTTTCAAAGTTTCTAGAATGGTTCTTTATAATGCATTGCTTTCTTGAAGCCAGAGCTAAAATTAAAAGTAAACATAATGGTACGGCAAACAAGTTTCTAGTTTACACAATATCAGAAAACATTTTTAATAGGGATTTGCAAATTTTACTAACCTAGAAAATAAAACTTTTAGAAAATTATCTTGCAAATCCTAAAATCGAAAATTTGTAAGTTTTTATTTTATGATTAAGTCGCAAAATGTTACATATTGTGATGATGCTCAATTAATTTCAAAGATATTCAAAATGAAATAATGCATGTAAAATAGAATTTAGATCTAAGATAGAAATTAAAAGGAAAAAAAATAAAAAAAAGGGTTACTAAGGTAGTTGTTGATAAAAAAAAAATAGATACAAAAAAAATTGGTGAAAAGAAATTGAGTGAGAGTTAAAAACTAGAGAAGGAAACGGAATAAAAAAATTAATAAATGAATATTTATATATAAACATGAAAGGCTACATTTGTATTTAGTGTATTTATAGAAGTAAAAAGAAAAGAAAAGAAAAATTATAAAGAAAATAATTGTTGTTGTAATTGTTTATGTAATTGGAGTTGAGGAGTTAAAGAAGTTATAATCATGTTATGGAAAATGTATTAGAATAGAAGAGAAAAGAAATAAATTGGTATATTAAAATTTGAAGGTTTTCATTGAGTTGTATAAAAGAAGCAAGGTAGTGATCTAAAGGGAAAGAGGTATCAAGAAAGTGAAATACCGCGGAAAACAAAAGTGAAAGAAGTTGGTGTTGGAGAGACATTTGATGTGACGAAGGTGTGAAGGACATCGTGTGCGATTAAAACAACTACTACAGAAGATTTGGGAAGTAGGATGTATAAATTAGAGCATGAGAGCACAAGGAACAAATACTGGGAAGCTGAAGATCACGGAGAAGAGAAGAGAAATGAAAGAAAAAAAAAGAAATTTAAGTGTCAGTTAAAGGTGTCGAACATAAGGTAGTCTAAATACAATTTAAATAAGAGAGGAAGGTAATAACTTTATGATAGATAATAATTATTTAAATATAAAAACTAAATTGTAAGAAAATCTGTTAAAAGAAATTAAGTATCATAATTTTTGACAACTATTTGAAATTAAAGAAACATAAAATTGACAACAATTAAGTAACCTAAAATAACCTAATATTTCAAATTAATCTGACATTGACATTTGACAATCAAAAATCAATTTTAGTATTGGGGTATCTATACTATTACAATATACAGATTTACAGAAACTGCCATTTTACGCTACAATTTATAAATGACCGTCTTACAATTTAATTGTTACAGTTGAATATCGGTGTATACGAGAAGTAGCTAACTTCATATTTCTCTCAGTTTGACGTCACACTTGCAACCACCAATAATATTTAAGCAATTTGAGTGCGCCACGTACACTTTTATTTTACAACTCTATCTGCAAACACAAACAGGAGATTATGTCAAACAAGTCTGAATTTTGGTTTTTACGTTATGTAACTGTTAAATATTATGTACTAGATTTAAAAATAATAAAATAAATATTAGACTATTTAACATTATATACTGCCCAAACCATTAGTTTTATTTTCTGCTTCAGCTATTAACAGTGATAATGTCATTTGTTAAGCGTCGAGGTTAACTTAAATGTCAAATCCATAACCTGTTACGGCAAACTTTGACTTGTATGTAACAATTTTGATTTAACAACATGACATTACGGTCTCCATTCTGATACAGAGTTTACGATGTTTATGGGTCGTATATAGCTGTGGCAGAAAGACAGTTTGAGTATTGTAAACCGGGCTGTTTATCTATTAACTCGGCTTGTAGAATCTTATTGACGCTTAATGTACTCTAAGGTTATGATTTTATGACAGTTAGACTTCACGCTGTTGCCTTTTTTTTGGAAATCTGTAAATCGATTACGCTAAAAGATTGTTTTAGCAAAATTTATATTTTCTGTAAAACATTGAAATTAAACGTTCAAACTTTTTGCTTTAAGGATAAAGACGGTAATAATCTGTTATAATAGAAAACTTTCCTATTTATAAATTTATATGTAATTATGACTACCTTCAGATGCTGAAAATTTAAATAATATTTTCTGAGTAATTACGAGTGTGGAAACTCGTGAGAATTAAAGGTTTCTTGCTTTGTATTGCTTTAAGAGTACAACTGTAAAAATAATTTTAAAGAATTTTTACTTATAATGTATTATTTATATTTCTTCAACAATAACAGTAACATATATATGCATCATGATCATAAAATACGGTTTCTACCAAATAGGCGACTTTCAAAAATTAAATGTAATCACAATTAATTCTTGAAGAATTGATGAAACTTAAGTTTGCTAACGTGTTTGGGCGCTGACGATCGAAGCTGTGGTTTTGCAAGTGGTTCACTGATTAGAATGTTACACAGTAGGGTATCTCTAGTACCGTTCTTTTGTTCTACGATACCACGCCTCTACCCTGCTGTAGAAACTTCCTCTAAGGATACCAACACCTGCATAGCATTTTTCTGAGTTCCACTGCAAGTGTGAAAGACCGCTGATGATCATGTATTTGTTGTACAAAGTTTTTCCACAAAATTATTGTGGTGATATTACACAAACATTCTGATGCAAAATAGTTGTAAGCCCTCATTCTACTTCCATTAATTAGTGAGATGAGTCTACCTCTAAATCATCCGAAACAAATCTAGAGTCAGCGCAAGCGAAATAATAAGAGGAGGAATATTTTCAAACAAAAGATTCCCCATATGTTTTTCCCAGTCAGCCAAAATAAGTTTTTCGCAGTGATCCCAGAAATCTTGCCACATGCATGAAGAACATTTTGAAAGAGACCCGAGCCATAAATTCTGGACATGATTGTACAAGGTGTTCCAGAATTTATGTGCTTGTTGTAATAAAACTTACAATGCCCCCATGCCATTTCAATAGAGTTATACTGACAATGGTACGGAGGCATTCTAAGAACTTCATATCCTTTCTCTTTCGGCAGTTCATCAATTACGTACGTCTTTTTATTGTTCGATCGGAAAGGTTTTATTAAATCCCATAATTGCTTTTTTGAAAATTTGAATAAAATTTGACATTGTGGTTAGTCAATCATTCCTGCATTTGACTTTTCTTGGAGCAAAACGTTGGAGGTTTGTCCAATTGCACCGAATGGTAAGCAGCATTGTTCATAACAATTACACTTTTCCCCCCAAGTTTACGCAAAGCAGGAACGAGCTGATTAACCATCCAATTTTGAAAAGTATCTCCAGTCATGGTTGTATGATAATTCCGATCGTTGTTTTGAAAATCTAAAAGAAAATCGCACCCTTCCAAAAACCCGCTGCTATATCCCGCATGCAAAATAATGAAACGCTTCCCTTCATTTTTAAATTTAGCTGGGTTACTCTTAATATCCGAGTCGAATCACGGATCCATTTTGATAAATCTATGTGTCTTCTAGGTACACTAATCGGATATTTTTACTGGAATTTAGGTACTGTACAAATTTTCTAATAAAGGTAATTTTGGATGCAACATGTTTTTGTTCACAGAGAATTTTGCGACCGTTAACTGATTTATATTTGTAACCCATAGATTTTATAATCTTACACAAAGTTGTCCTCCCTCTCTTAAATTCATGATTCTTCTTTACTTTAGTCAAAAGATCATTCAAAGAAAAATATTGATTTTGAGAGTTGTATTGCCAAATTAGTTGTTACAAATCTTTTTTAAAAAAATGATTCCAAAACAAATTATTTTTTGGTCGTTTGCCAGATACCAAAGATTTCAACTCGTCTGGTCTCTGTCGAACAATCACTTCTAATTTAGGACACCTAGCCTACTAAACAAGATTATCAGCTTTCGTAATTTCAAGCAAAACGTTTAATGTATTTACATACCCCAAAAATGTCTTCTAGCGAATTATAGATGACTTGCAACTTTAAATTTTGATTAATTCTTCTAAAATGTTTAAAACTTTTTATAATTTGCAGCTTTGTGTTTTCATTTATAATCTTTGGAATTATAAATTATTATAATTGACATTCATAGATGCGAAATATGAGGAAAACTTGAGCTCTTTTTAACAAAGCAAACGTTTATACAAAATTCTTTATCGTGTAAGGGCGCCAAATAGAGCCACAGGTACGGCAATTTTCAAAAAAAAAGGAAACACTTCCAACCTAACAAAATGAAATCATGGCCTATTACGACTCATAAACATTGTGAACGGTGTATACAAGTTTCTATGTTAACAAATGAAATTAAATGTTACGCCTCTGATGGCTGAAATGTTGAACTAAATTCTGAAGTTATTTCTGGGTTTATTTACGTATTGTTTACGTTGTTTACTACGTATTTCAAGAAATAAGCCATTATTTGAAGTCGGTTCCTGCTCTCGTCATTAAAAAAAACTTAATTTTAATATCTGCAACAATGCCATGTCTACAGGTTTTTTCATAATAACTACTGAGATGATTTTTTTAATGGGACACTTTGTATTGTGTTGCTTGTTTGCAAACTGTCCTAGACGGTTTCAGAAATACAAGTATTGTTGAAAATAACTTTTGAATTAAGAAAACGAGTTTGCGTATTAGAATGGATAAAAAATGAATCATTTTTATTACAATGTTAGATAATCAAGTGCAGATGCCATTAAGGTCATCACATGTATAACTGAATAATTTAAAAAATCATAATTTTACATTGTAAGGTGTTATTCTGATTATAAAACAGGCGCACGATACTGGTAACCACCTAGTTGCCTTGATCATTCTCTTTAAAAAAAAAAATTTAGCTCGATCCACGCATAGTTTATCGAGTTACGAATTTTTTAAATGGACATCCCGGCACACTATGGGGAACAATGCAAGCTTAACTGAATCAAGTCAGATCTTTTCGAGTAGTTAGAAAAACACTTTCAGAACACACACCTCAAATATTATGTTACGGGCGTTGCAAAATTCTAAAATAGCATCATCGGCTATTCGGGGATATTAGGAGCTTCTTCGTGTATAATTTAAAATTTGCCTCAACTATGTTCAACAGCGGGAATCAGGCACCTGTATCTCTTATGATTTCTGAGCTAGGAACTAGTTCAGCAAATAAAAAATGGGCTTTGACAAAATCAGGAGGAAACAATAAAGCATAATTTCTCCCCTCACGGATACCTATGGACCTACATTTAAAATTCCCTAGAGCAAAACAGTCCTCGCAGATCGGTAGACCTGCCCATAAGGTCCCAATCTATTTTGTCTATTTGCTCCGTACGGACAGGGTAATCAAAGGCCCTAACGTAGCATCTACCTTCCAAGTTCGGCCAAAATCTCATGTTCTCGAGTTATTCCAATTTTACGGTTTCAAGAACTGCAAAATTTCCAACTTTGAACCCTCTTGTTCCACTGAGTAACTCCTATTTGAAATTTAATGAAAAACCCGCCAGACGACGATTCACCTAGGGTCGGCCAGCCCTAATTTCGTCCAAATGCGAGAGCGAACATGAACAAGTAGATTATTTTATTTTTATGGTGAGTTTTAACATAATCAGAAGTACGTAATAAAGCATAACGCCGTTTTGATACCCCTCTCACGAATACCAAGCGAAACGAATTAAAAACTCTCTAGGGCAAGATCCCAATCGATTTTGTCTATTGTTGCCACTAGGTGACACCGCATTCCCTCCATGTAGACAGGGTAGTCGAAAGCCCTAAAGTACTACATACCCTCCAAGTTTAATCAAAATCGACATGTTTTCGAGTTATTTCGATATATATTTTTATATTCAAAAATAGCAAAATTTCCAACTTTTACTCCCCCCCCTTGTTCCTCTGAGTAACTCCTATTTGAAATTTAATGAAAAGCCCCCAGACGATGATTCGATTAGAGTCGGCCGGTCCTAGTCTTGTCCAAATGTAAAAACAAACGGGAATATGTAGACTATTTTAATCTTGTGGTGAGTAAAAAAAATCGGAGCTGACACGTGCTACTCGTTGGTGCAACACCGGACTAGCCGGCAGACCATATGTACGAAATATTAAGAAATCGAGCAAAACCAAGCGGTGAGCGACGATGACGGGCGGGAGAATGGGAGTTTATGTTTGTAACACAAGCCGATTGTGGAGTTAGGTGCTGGAAGGAAAGTTTTAAGTAGCTTGTGATTGGTGTGCTCGTATCTCGATGAGTTTTAAGTGTAATGAGCCACGCGAGGCTTTGTGGTTGGGAACATTTAATTAATATGGAAAGCAGTATGTGATAGTGTGGGGTTGTGTTTGGTCTCGCTTGGGTAGTTTCGGACGCTCATGCTTTGTGACCTTTTACGGAGTGTTTTCGTTTAAAAACTTTTAGGTATGTTGTGCCAAACCTCAGTTGTAATAACTTTTTTATTTTTTGAAGGATAAACTATATAGGGAAAACCCCATTCTAAACGGATTTGCTAAACTCAAACCAATAGATTTTCTCGCACGCGTACACTTTCATTCAAATTTAGGAACTGTTTGCAAAACACCCTGTTCATACGGATAAAGATATTGGCAAGAAAAAACTTGTTTCGTTCTTTGCAAGCAACGCTGTTTCCGATGCAACACTTCATTTCGTCTAGCTGCTTCCCTCTGCGTTTTCCCCTTTTCACCCAATGTAAAATAATGGAGAACGCAGGGATCAACCTTAAAATTAATAACTTATTAATTTGTCAGACGATAATCGTGAAACTTGCATAGTATATAGGAAATCTATACCCTAAGAGAATCTGTTGGAAACGAGCAAATACATCTTTTTGTGTGTTCACCAGTGGCGTGCAGTTTAATTCAAATTTAGAAAATATCTCGAAACATCCTGTGTATACGGATGAAGATATCAGCAAGCAAAAAATTGTTTGCTACTCTACCACCAATGGTCTTTTCGATGCCGTAATCAAATTTCTAGTTGTCCTCCCCCCTGACCCAACCCAATGTAAAATATTAGAGAATGCAAAAGGCTTTTGAAAGAATCTTTCCACCTTTCTATATTTTCCCATCCGGATTGCCTTACGATAATCGTACTGGCAAAGATCTGAGCTACGTTTTTGCCTTAGAAAGACGTTAATTAACCTATTAAGGAGCGCGCCAGTAGCGTATAAAGGCAAGATACATATAAATGGGATTTTCTTGTTAATTTTAACTCAGAAATTTGCGTTTTTTAAAATATAAATCGATCGCAAAAAAACGATTTAGGGCTGGTGTTTGGTATGAAAACGCTTTTACGCGCCTACTCCGGTAGCGTTTATCGTTTTTGAGGAAACCTGTCTTGTCTTCTAACGATTTTGGAAGCTATTTGTAAGTGTGGGAATCTGTACAAATTTACACCTACATATGCGACGACTAAGGATCTAGACTGTCCAGATTCTCTTTTAGTGAAAACCGCAAGATTGTATCTGTAAAAAAAACATTATTGAGAGCCTTATCTTTTCTGAGCTGTCTTAAGAGATATCGCGATGTTACTTAAATGTTACTTACAGCCTAAAAAACCGATTTATTTTCCATTGTTTGTAGTTTTCAAGCTATCGTGATACAGTTTGGAAATTAGCAGGTTTAAGGGCGCCTAAACAATTACACAGTGAATTAGTGGCGTACTTGCAGTTGGAGATTAGCAAGTATAACGAATCAGCTTTTGTAATTTTAAACATATCAAGATGGGAAGATGGGAAACTAGCCTATTGGAAGTCAATAACCCTAACACCTTTGGAGCCAAACCGATTACGGTTCAGTAAGGATTGTGCAACGATATAGCGTGGCTATACAATCTAAATTAACAGCTACAATACACATAATAAATATTTGAAGTTTGATAGGATTAACAAGAAATTCCCAAGTCTTTTCCACAAAATTTTATTATTAAAAAATTAATTATAAATTCTCGTACATGTTTCGGTTACTTCAAATTAGTTTTGTAACCATCTTCAAGCGAGTATAAAATTCAAAAACTGTAATTAAAAGGAGACATATTTATCCTAAGTTGTTAAGTTTTCACAATAGTTTCCTTACCTTAAACTATCTTGATGTAGAGAGAAAATTTTCTAATTTACGGTTTTTTTACTTTCCCATTGTTACAAGTTATCATTTATCAAACAGTAACGAGAACAACATTGTTGAATACTAAAATTTTAAATTCTAAAAATTAGTTTTCAATGTATTCACTCCCTGTCCTATAAGCGGACTGTAGATGTCAGATGTTAAGATAACACATGTCACATAAATAAATTTATTTAACAAGGTGAACTATACCGGGTGTTCCAATGTGTATTTTTGTATATTCTATAATAAGAGTTGGAACTCTAAAATATTTTCGTTTATACATGTATATTGTGGATTTTTATTGTAAGTGAATATTTCAAATTTTTTGTATGTACAACTTTTGTGAAAATTTGTGGTTTCATGCGGTACAGTTACATCGCATCGGTAGAAGGCAAAAAATTGTGACCTGTTGTTAAAATGTGTTCTGCAAAAACTGAAAAATTAGTTTTACTGTTGTTATTGTTCTTTATAGCTTTATAGTGTTCTTTTACTCTTGTATTAATATCTCTTAGCGTTCTACCGATGTAAACTGCACTGCACTCTCCACAATTAAGTTTGTAGACTCCGGATTTTGAAGTGTTTAGTGTTGTTTTTCTCAAGTTACAGAGATTTTGATAGTTATTATTAGTTAAACTAAACCCTATATTTATACCAAATTTTTTGAAACCATTAGCGATGTAGTCTGTTATATATTCATAATATAGTAGAGCAATGAATATTCTGTCTTTGTTATTGTCTGATCTTGAACCTGTGTTCTGTTTTATTTGTTTTTTTATACCATCTCTTGTTTAAACTTTTTTATACTAGATTTTCTGGATATCCACCCTCTATTGCTATTTATTTTATAGTATTAAGTTTTTTTTAAAAGTTAGATTTGGATAAAGGTATATTAATTAATGTTTACAAGAAAATTAAAGGCCGCTCTCTTATGTGTTATCGGGGGTATTACTGTTGTTAGGAATTATATTATCCGTATAAGTGTGTTTTCTATATACAGTAAAACCCGCTTATTGGAATAGCGAAAAGAAAATGTAAAACCTGCAATTCAAACTGTTAGAGAAATCATTGATAAATGTATAAAGGCCAGAGGTCGTAGCAGATAACAACCTGCAAAAACAAGCGACAGATATACTTGCGATTTGAAATAAATAGCTTACGCTACAAATAATAAATTTTGTTTACATCATTTCTATAATAGTTATGCTGTGGGTTTCTAACAAATAGTATGTGGTTCTTTAATGAAGTATTCAAACTTTTTACAACTTCACATTTTTCTAGTGCAACAACCGCAAACCGTTAACTTTCGTTTCATAAATTATAAATTTTGAGGAAGATTGACATACGCGCACATCTTCCATATTCCACATGTTAAAAAACCTCAAGATTATTGTTTGCTAAATATTTAAGAATCACAAGATCTTGCAGTATCACCTTGCACTTGTGAAATATTCGAACCACACCTCAACCGAAACCATGTAAATAAATAACAAGTTCGAGAATTTCCTACATAATAAATAAATGAAATCTTTTCTTTACCATTTATTTCTGTTCTTATAAGATTTGTTTTAAAGTGTCACCGACGCCTGAAGTGTTATAATAGTACGGTAATTTGGCACGAAGGTAGAGAAAAAATATATTAAGATCCACCAAAATTTTTCTTCTAATTTTAAAACTCACATATTAGAACATGGTATACAAACACAGTACGTTGCTGCATTTTCCACTACAGAAAATGGCATGCTTATTTATGATTTTTTTGTACTTGTAAACTGTTTTCTGTTTCCTTGCTTTTTTTTAATTTTAAATTTTTGTTTTGTGTTTCATTGTCACTATACTGAAAACAAGATATTTGTTTTTTTGCGTTTTTTTTTTACAAACGCGGAAATTTTCAAAAGTTCGTTTAACTTTATTGCAATGAAGTAAAAATAAAAAACAAAAAATTTAGGGTCCACTGTAAATTATAGTCACAACCACTTAAGCATGATCTAACTTAAAAATCGATTAGTTTTAGGTGATTTTATTAAGAAATTTATGGGTCACCATGAATTTATGCGTTTCGATGTTGAAGACGCTTTGGCAATGATATTGTCATTTTATTGTTATTATCGCGCGGACGGATACGATGAAGGGCGAAAGAATTCTAGCAGTCGTGTTAAAATATTAAAATGTCATAAAATCTGTATTTTAAACATAAACGATTCTTAGAAGAGGAACTTTTAAAGATGTGTCGGAAAATTTTTAAATATCAAAGAAGAATGATTGCCAACGTTTTGATTTCTGAGTATTTTTAACATAAAAAATAACTACAGAATGTACGTTACGGATGATTTAGTTTATATTGAAATGGTATTTTGTACAGTGAGATGGAATCAACATCTCTTTTATGTGTTTGTTATTGAGATGCTATTTTTTAAATAACTTGACTTAAGATTACTAGCAGTAAGGAGTTCCATTTGTTTCCTAATTAAATTTTTAAATATTTTCTGTTAAGATTGTTAATGATTCTACTGATTGATCTCTCTTAATTTTCATACACATGCATATTGATGTGTTTCATTACAAAAATGTACAATACCTCTTTGTTTACACACCATAATCGATTATGCTAACTTCATATGAATTAATCAGATTCCCTGATTACGCTACTAGTAAAGTGATTAGATGTATAATATATTTTCTAGGAGTTCGCAAAGTTTGCCTCTTATATTATCAACACCCACAGCAACATATAAATAGTAATCAAATTATAAAATATAAAAAAAGAACTTTTTTTGCAGAGTCCCTGTAAGCGGGTGTGCAAATAAATAAAACATTTTAACACTTTTATTTATTTTTATTTTCGTTGGCCATAAAAATACATTTAAGCAAAGTTACAAATTATTTATCAATCCGATCAATATACAGGGTGTATTCTTAATGGCATATAATCTGCACACCACGCGAATCTACATCAAAATCTGAATCAAAAAGCTAAACAAATTTTTTGTCTTAAATTCATAGTTTTTAAAATATTCCCAACTAAAGGTTTTAAACCTTGTAACGTGGCCTTGCGTTACACTTTTAGAATTAAAAAAAAAACAAGGATCACTAGTCCTCGACCTGGCTAAGCTTAGTTGGTGGGCTTGAGCGTAGATCGGGATGGTTATACACACAATAAAACAACCACAATTACAACAGACGAAATTTATTTAAACAAGACCTAAGATATTATGCAATTCCAATTGAATAACCAATAGTGATAATACGCAGCAGATCAAACATATATGTTATTAAACTAAATTTAATTAAATCAAACTGTTTAAGTTCAGAGAAAATTACTCAAGCATGTAAATTAAGTTACAACAACCTTCACACTAATTACAAAAATCCAATTGTAATCAAAACCAAATAAATGTAGAAAGTTTAATTCAAATAAAATTTCGTGTTTGAAAAATTTATTTCTACAATAACTTATTCGGCCGGCACACTCCAACCGCTAATCTGCAAGTTCATAGATACTAATGTAAACACGTATTTTTTTTTTAAATTTTACAGTCTTCATAAAAGAAAAAATTAATACTTTCAACACAATTTTCTAATGAAATTACAAGAATCATCCAAATCACAAACTTTAATAAAAAACAGTTAATACAAAAATAAATCTATCAAACCTCAAGAGTCAAATCATCCAAAAAGTGTTATAGTATATATTACATACAAAAATTTAAATTTAGAGCTCGAAACTGAATATACAATAAATAAAATCTAAAGAATTACAAAAAAACTATCAAGACAAATTTTGAAAAAATATACTGAACCAAAAGAACTATCAGACTAGTGAATAATAAATTGCATTTCACAATAAAAAAATATCTCGATTATAATGAGTGATAGGGCATTATAAAATTCAGTAATAGCTGTATCCATTAGGGGTAGAATAGCCATTTATAGAAGGGTTAGTTTAGATAATAGGAACTGTATTTTGTTCTTATCTTAGGTATTTTATTTAATAATAAGTATTTAATACCTAAAAATAATCAATAATAATTTTTATACTAAAATACTTAAAATTAATCTTTTTAATTTTCTTAATGCTAATACAGTAAAAATGTAAATGTCACATACAGGAAGTTCAGGTCAATTAAATTTTAATATCAAATGGTTGAAATAGTAAATCTTAAGTTATTTTAAGCAAGGAAATCTTTACTGACAAAAAAATCTTCTATGTCGTAGTTAACGTCGATGTACGATAGGTTAGCACCGAACCCGTTCACAAGACCAGAAGCGAACGATTCCTACGGTCCATCAGCTTTCCGTCTTAAATTCCGAGACGAGAAAAATTTAACAGCTTAAATTTGAGGGATAGACTCCTGACCTCTAAACGGGATAAGTCGAGGGACCCACCTGGTAATGACAACTCCGGACACAGCTTCCGGGTAAAATGAAAAACTGGGAACAAGAAATGGCAATCAAAAATCGGTGGATACAGAGAAGCACAAAGAAAAGAAATCTTATCTCTAATTGTAGGATTTTCTTTCACTCACTCGTCACAAAATTTGACGAATAAAATTGTAACGCAACTTTATATGCTGGTTGCGTCTCGTCTGCCGCAAACAGTCTTCCCTTCTCCCAAAAGTCGAATCCAACCGGTTTGTGATTCCACGCTCAACGCAGGAAGAAAATTAAGCAAATTTTAAACAATAATAGGATTTTATCCAGGGCTTCAATTAAAGAAATCTGATTAGAAGTAATAAGAAACTCAAGGAAAAAGGAAACCTTCAAGATAACCGTAATATACTAACCTTTAAGCGGATAAAAAACCACCATCCAAATCCGGAAGAACATCTATTCACAACCCTTCTAATCCAGAAATTCTAAAAAATATCAGCCCTAACGGAATGAATATAATAGAACATTTAAATTTCCACTGTGGAGAATTAAACTTCAATATTTTAAATAAATATACCCAGCCCTAAAAGTTGCGAAATACAGAAAATGTTTCAAACTGAAGACAAGAGAAATGTGAATCCAGACTAATAAAATTCTTAACCAAGATTCCTAATTACAATGTTGTATGATCAAGGGCTTTTCTTCTACAAAATTAAGAAACTGCGGTAACCTCCGAAAGCGCAAAAAGCCAGTTTCCATGTAACGGAAAACAAAAAAAATGACCGTTACAACCCGACAACATTGCATGATATTTTACTAGGGTGGCTGGTTGTTAAGCTGTTGCTTCCCATTAATGATTTTATAGCTACAACAAAGCAGTAGTGCAACATATTTTTAAAGATCTTACAGCGAAGATTTATCAATAAGAAGAAGCGGATTTGTAACAGTCTTTAAAAAAATATTTCTAATTTAAAGGTTCCTCACCAAATCACTTAATGCTTATTAGAAACAATCCGGCTAATGATGACTCATCTCATAATGGACCTTGGGTGTCAGATAATTTTATAGCAGATTAGGGATATGTATATATTAATGATAAACCACAGCTTTGCCCAAATGATTCTAACTTGAATATCTAGAACCGATAAATACCATCCGATACCATTATACAATGTTGAGCGCCAGAGGCTTTGTTTTAAGTGGGAAAAAGTCTCAAAACCCAAGCAGACGTGGTGTTTATCAATAAAATATAAGACACAAAAAATGATATACAGCTTTATTTAAACAAAATGTTTACAGCAAAAACATAAACAACACAAAAACAAATAAAAAAAAGAAGGTCACTCTTCAACACAAGTGAAAAACCTTTTAAATTTTAAGTAATCCTCATTAAATACAGGTGACGTCACCCTAGTTTAATTAACAACTCGATTAACAAACAAATAAACATCAAAAATAGTAACTTAATTATCAATAAACAAATAGATATTCATAACTTGAAATATATTTAAATCATTGAATAAATGGATATCATCGATAGCAACTAATTGTCAATAAACAAATAGATATTCACAATATTAAATATTCTTTAATCGTTAAAACAAGTGGATTTTAACAATAACCACTAATTTTTCAAAAACAAACTAATAAAACAATATATGTCACCATATCGCAGCATTATAAGAGTTTCATCTTGTCGTGTGAACAAATTTTAAAAACAAAATAAACGTTAACACAAAACACAACTTAACTCACAGGTATGTATGTACTTCCTGGCTTTATCATATTCCCACAGATTACATACCTTTACAAGATGCGAAATTAAGCGTTTCCCGCCAAGACGAAATTTTACAGCGAATCACACTAGTCGCTATTAAATAGGTGGTATTTCTGTTAACCTTATTCTGTGCGTATGTTTGTTTGGTGTTTGTGTGTTCTAGAAAATTACTTATTAGAAGATTTTTTAAAGGTAAAAGTGGTTATTTATAATCATCGAGAAATATCTTTAATTGCAAAATGGTTTAATTGCAAAACGGTTTCAATTTCCCGCTCAAGAATACCACCTATTTAATGGCCGAACTATTTGAAGGTTCTTAATGTGCAGTGGGATTCTGATTGCTCGACTCGAAACGTATCGTATGAGAATCGAAGACGATATCTAATTCCGATACTGTTCGTTTTGCTTTCGTTGTCGAGTAAACATATAGCTACCATTTTTATTTTTCCGTAGCATTCGTAGCTTACTGAATTATTTACCGTACGGTTATCGCCTGTTATGTTTATTATTATTTTTTAGCCTGTTGCACGCGTCGTTGATGATTTTTTTTTTCATAAATTTCTTTGTATAAATATGCGAACTTATATCATTATAAGCGTAGTATTTGTATTTATTATTCTTATTTTTAATTTGTAAGCGTGAATTTTTATAGGTTAAGTTTTATAAGTGTTTATATTTTCATTAATTTAAGTTCTAAGCTAGTATAGATTTCATTAATTTGAGTTCTAGACTATTATAGATTGCGTGAATTACTGTAAATATTTAGTATTTTCTAGGTTAACAAGTTTCTTGTGTGTAGGAAGGTGTGTATGTTATGGGTTATAACTTATAAGTTTTTGTATTTCTATTTTAATTTAATTTTTATTTGCCGCGCTTTTTTGTATAATATCAACGAGTATACCCGAGGTCTATTCCAAGGCAAATTCGTATGTAGTCGTATCCGATATCGAGTGGAAAGCGATTCTAAAACACTTTCGAGTTTCTGGGTGTTGTAGTCGGTAGTAAAAATCGTAGTAATCGTAGCACTCGGCATTGTTACCGCACTTTTCAAATATGGAATGCGTCTTTTCAAATGATTGTTAAGAAATCTAATTTTAAATATGTCTTATATCCAAGTAATACTAACTAATAGGGTTTGGGCAATTCCAAACAAATACTACTAATAGCTATTAAGATAAATTAATAAATATTGCAAATTGTAATAAAATAGCTATAAACAATTGACATAAACTGTAATTACAAAATTAAATCCTAACAACTCATAAAAAATCTTTGAATACGTACCATTTTATCTCGAAATTTATAGGTACATATATTACGTCAATTAAAAGAAAAAATACAGTGAATAAATATTAATTAATCAATGATGTTATATACAAAATAATCTTGTGTCGTGTGTAGAAACTAATCTTTTACGTGTGATTTATCACGTAGAAGACATTTTTTACTTATATAACCCTGATAATTATAAATTGTTTATTAATAATTAATTTTGGAGTCGGCCTATAGTATTTAACGATCAATTAATATTTATTTGGTGTAAATTTTTTGTATTTAAATATTATTACATACAATTCATTTTAATACGTATGTATTTGATACTTCTATTGTATTTTATAAACAAATTAAAGAAAGTGAACCCGCGACATACAAATGAATGATAATCATGGTCCATCGGCTGCATATAACTTTCACTTGTGAAGACAGAAGAGCGTATTTAGATCATATTGTGTTAGATGAAGATGCACAATGAAGTCGGTACCTAACAAGCTACCGTCTAAAATCACAGCAAAATACTCGTTGTCGATCGGACACGAAAGCAATTAGAATCCCATTTCGCAGCACTTGAGAGATATCCGATAGTTCACGGCTTCATAACAATAGGATTTTACCACAGACTGACTCGATACGAAACGACACGAAAGCATTTAGAATCGCTAAGTATCGGGACAATGGCGTATCCGCATCGTGTCGAGCAGTTAGAATCCGTATGCTGAACAAACCTTGTAAAGGTATGTAATCTGTGACATTCCTCTGACAAGCTGGTTGCTAGGTTTTGTTTGTTAACCCAGTACCGTTGTATTTGTGAGGATATAAACGATATTACCTCTGCTGAATTCCTAGCTTAGATTAATAGGAAGTTCAAATTATTCTGGTTTTTCTAATGGAAAAGACAGGATTTTTACTTGAAGCCATTTCGAGAACCATTCGTGGACCCACCCCTATAACGAATGCATTTAGGGAACAAAACAAAAAATCTCGGTTAGGTCCAAAAGCTAAAATACAAAATTCACAATGCCGAATAAACAAACTAACACTATATTTATTCAGACTCGCTGAAGAAATAGAATTTTTGATTGCAAAATTCTTAACACCAATCTCACAACCAACCTGTTGATTATGCAACTTCTTTCACAATACCCCTGTCTCAGATCAAAACGGAAGGACCACGCCTAAGAAGAGACCAACCTTTCGAAAAATTTCAAAATGTGAGAGCATCCGAATTCATACAAATTAAAACTTTAGAGAAAACCAATAGCCTAAGAATAATATTTTGCTTTTTTTAAATTAAATTAGAATTTCTAAACAATTATCAACCACAACTAAGATTTTTATACGGGAAAATAACAAATATTCAAAAAAATGTTAAAACCAAACTGTTCAAGGATATTTCATTGGGGGATTCCCCCCAAAAACAATACAATTTGCATTTTCCTATAAACGATGATTTTAAATAAGAAAAACTTAAAAATATAGAATTCCTAATTCAATTTAATCAATGAACAAATCAAATTTTGAATTCAACAATAGATTATAAAAATTTAGTTAAAAAAGTCGAGACTATGCATCCACATTATTTTATGACACTCTCGTACCAACTCAGAGTAATGAAATATTAGCGGGATTTTAAAAAATTTAAATAACTATGACGACGAATAATGAACCGTAACAGATTACAGGCAAACTATTAAAAAATAAAACAAAAATATTACCGAATGCTTTTTCTTATTATTTAAACTACAAATAATTATTTATTAAAAACAAAGAAGTTTTAGTAAAGATTAGGAACGTTCATAACTTCGTAATGAAAGAGTTTTTGTCAAAATGATATTAGACTTTCTTTCTCAGTTTGTGATGTAGAATAACGTTTCTTCAATACGATCACGGGACTTTCCGTCTCTTCACCAGCATACGAAGTCAAAGCGGACATATGATTCGAATCTGCATATACCTTGTGCCGATCGCGGGAGGGTTCATGGATTTTTCGGGCACTTTGAAGAGTGGCAGATACTTCTCGTATATAAGGAGTTATCAGCGGGACAGAGGTTTCGGATTCAACAATCGCACGGAAGTCATAGGCTACGTCATCCGCGATTCTCAACTCTCGAGCGAATGTGAGATATGCAGCAAAATAGCCTGTATTCTCTCCAACAACGGTATTTATGGCGAGGTGAATACTGGGTAGTTTCTTTGACCATATTCTATGCTCTATGAGTAGATGATGATTTCTTGCATGACCGACAATTTGCTTTAATAAAACCAGCTCTACCACATCCATAACAGTTTATCGGAGGTGTACTGCTTATGCTGGCCCTGTGTTAATCTTCTGTAATTTTCTGCATTGGTCTTTTGTGTGACCAAAATTCTTACAATAGAAACATTTAAGACGTTTGACAATTTCTGACCAAGGGGAGTCTCGTTCTGGGGAGGTTTTTTCAATGAGTCCAGCCTGAGTCAGCAAATCTGAGAAGCCTTTGAGACTATCTCTACTAATTTCTTCTCTTATTCGTTTACTGAGTAACCCATAAATCATGCCCAGATGAACAGCTTCTGGTAAAGTATCCTGAGGTAGCTGGGATATAATAGTACACGCTTTACAGACAAAAATATCTGTGGGGGTTTTGTTCTGACGAAAAGAGTTCTCTGTATACTCGAAATGGAGGCTTTGTAAAACCATAGGTAAGTTGCAATAAAGCTAAAGCGTCTTACCAGGGCGTTGTAGTGGCTTTTACACCCTACCATCACGTTGCAGCAAAACCTTCTAGTAACATGGGCAATCCCTCAAGGGCATTGGCATTTGATACATGCATGCAGTCTTTATAAATCTCCAAGGCATCGATTAAGGCTTTCACATCATTACCTTTGCCTCCTTTAAATCGTGCTGTACAGTTAGCAAGATTTCCACTAATTACTTCTGACTGAAGTTTAGCAGTAGGGTGTCTGAATTCCTAACTTGTACATTCATTAGACTTTGCACTAACTGCTGAAACTGTTCATTCGACATCGTAACCATGTTTTGACTATCCGCCGCAGCGAAAGATCCACCCTGCATACACCTCTGGCTTTCTAGGTGTGGCTCGTCGTAACCGCAAAGCCAGTGGTATCTTCTTTCTTTGACACCCGCGGTTATAGATGTATTGACTGACAAATTAACATACAAAGTAGTACTTACAGGTAATCAAATACTTTGTCTGGAGTACCTTGGCTCTTCTAACTTGATTCCAGGAATGCATAGATACTGTTAACTCGATCCAGGAACCACGTAGATAATTATGATAGAGACCAGAACACAAATATTCACAGGAATCACTTAAGGTCGGTGTCCGAAACAGCATTCGTTGCACTTGAAAGTGAAAGTAAGAATAGAATTGCTTAAGAACTGAAAGGAAAAATACTGAAGGTCTACACAACCCAAGTTAATACAAAAAACACCTGTAGAACAATGTAATATTTACTGAAACACGAACTTCCTAAAGCTGCAGTGAACAAAATTATTTAATGCTTAGTTTATTTCGCTTACATGCGAATAACTATAAAATCAAATATTCACTAAACGTATGAAACAATTACGGGCGTTAAGAGAATAAATATTTCGATTAAAAAAATGTCCTTGTTCACAAAGAACCAAACAAACTCTGTGGTACAAAACAAAAACAACAGATTGACAGTTCAAGTGGGTAAGTGAAACATCGAATAGCTCGATAATAATTTTACGCGGTAACTACCATACATTTAAGTATGATGCAAATTTTCAACTAAACTTTTTCCACTTTTATTTAACATGAATTCAGGCCACTAGTTGGGACGTCACTTTAACACTTTTATTTACTTTCTTTGGCCATCAAATAGTTGTTTATGCAACAAGAGAGTAAAGTGTATCTTTTTTTCGCGAGAAGGAAACTTTGCAAATCCTTGGATGCGTACCCGACGCGTTACAACATGAATTTGGGCTATTATTCGTTGACAGATAATAAAGTAGCTTTTATAAACTTCAGTGTGTAAAACAAAAAAAATTAGATTTTCACTTCTTTCACACCTATCGAGTAGCATCAACCTTGAAAATTTGTTTTTTGCACTACGCGATAGTTATGACTTTCTAAAGATGGCTTTTGTTTTTGAAGCGAACGATTTAATTATCTAAGTAGGAAAATAAACACTTTTCACCACTCTTCAATAAAATGCTAATATGTTAGGCAGCTATTTCAAGCATTACGTTCCAATTCACCTAATAGCAAATCAATGGGATTTATGTAAAGCGATTAGAAAGGCCAAATCATGTTTAGTGCACCAGCTTTTTAATTTTGTTGAATAAACGTTCTACACAATTTGAATTGCGTAATAAAACTATTTCCAATCAATTACTAACTTGACGGTAGAGAGTTTTCTGACAAAAGTTGTTTAATGGATTCTTCACTTAGTATCCTATTAATAAGTACCAGGTTTTCTACACCGAATCCAAAAAATATTGAGGTGCAACATCTTTTCTTTTTGGTTTCAACAAACAATCCAAATTTTGTCTCATGAATCAGTCCAAAGCACTTTTTTTAAATTGTTCTATAGTGCACTCTCTATATTTCTTATTTTAAGATTTTTTAGCCATAACACGGCCAAATAAGTGGTAAGTAAATAATACAGACTTGAAACGATTTTTGTTTACTTCAAAACAAAAACACTTAACACCTTTTTGTAGTTGCCCATAAATATGGTATTTAATATATTTGTCGAGAACAGTAGAGTTTGACAATGAAAAAAGTGAACCATGTTACTACAAATTAGACTTCTATTCAGAAATGTCTGTGAAGTTTCTAGGTAGCTCTTCAAATAACCAAGATGTGAAAAAAATCTGTTTTTAGAAAAAAAATTTTTTTTTGGCTAATTTTTCGTAAGCAGGCGAGGATATTCAAATTTTCTTTCCACATTTGGTTTTAGGATAAAAAAAAGTAGGCTGACCAAGAAAACCTAAAAGCGAGATGCACTCTGTTACTTGTATAGTTGATATCAACTCGATCAGCAACATTCTCTACACAAAAATCGATTTAATAATTATTACAATTCCACCCCATCGTTATGTTTTACATATTTAAAACTATTTACCTTGAAATATAATTATTTGAGCTGTATTTATAGTACCTTGTAATTTGAACGAACCATTAATTAATCTAACTTTAAATTTGTTAGTACCTCCTAAAGAAGTTTCGCTTTGAAGGCCAAACTCATTTAAATAATTAATTAATCCTTTCGTAAGGAAGCTTTATTGAATTACATTGTCAATAAAAGCTTGTCCATTTACAGTTCAACTACATTTAGTCATCATCTGGCCTACGCGCGCTCACTCAATTTCAATACGAAACTTCTAAAATCAAAGTTTAAATCCGTCGAGCAAACGGCACGTGGAGTTAGTATAATAAACGTTCAATATTGCAACTCTAAAAGGCAGCACGTTCAGTCTTCTTCGAGTTTGAGACGTAGCACTATAGTATTTCCGCACACATTCAGATTTCCAAGCGTTCGTTCGCACGCAAATATTGACGTTGTGTCGCCTTTGACACTCTTCATACTTGATGACGCGACGACGTTTTCACACTGTCGTGTTTGTTCAGTGTTAATTTCAAATTAATCGACCTCTGCTAATGAGTTCGTAAGAAAGGTGTATAAGATGGCTTGTCTGGATTTTTAAAATGTTTGGCATGATGGTATTTGTTTCATGTTCGGTTTGATGAATTTACGTTAGATAAAGTATAAAAAAGGAAAAATTGTAACACAAATCATTATGGTTAAACCTCTAAACTCAGTCAATAAATTCAATAATAAACACCAACGGTGTTTTGTTCTTTTCTAAAATAAATATATCTAAATTTTTGCGAAAATTCTTTTATAATGACCTAAAAACTAAAATGACCGGCTAGATCTCCTAATTTCAACTCATTGAATTTTTTTCTTGGAGGTATTTAAAATCAAAACCTCGAGGTTTTTAGTGACACGCCCGTGATTTTAAATATCCCCAAAGAAAAAAAACCAAGTGGGGTAATATCAGGAGATCTAGCCGGTCATTCCATTGGACCACGTCTTCCTATCCATATATTAGGAAAGACTTCATCTAGGTATTCTCTAAAACGAAGTGCATAATGTGGTGGTGCACCATATTGTTGATACCAGACATTAAAACATTAAAATTTCACGTTGAATTATTTTCGTCAAATCCTCCATATCTCTAAAACTACTGATTTTAACTACCACTTGCGGAGTATTGCTGAACTCAGAAAAAATATCTACTTTTTATTTCTTGCTAAAAAATAAGGGGGTTTTATTAAAAAAAGTCGATGATGTCATAGGTCCCAGAGTATTAAACCAAAAAATTAAAATTAACGTTTATAAAATTGGGAGGAAAAAACTAAAATTGACATATCCGAACTTTTCTTCTAAACAGCGATAATTAAGAAAATCTGATTTTTATTCCTTACTTTATATACACACTGTCTATATATTTGCTCTTATTTAGCAACATTGCGGTGATGAACTGTAGTGCCCCCTAGCACGGCTGATCGAGGCTTACTGCTAGAAAGTAGCTTGCGTAATCCAGAGCTATCTCATTGGTTGGGTCGTTGGTGCAAAAAGGCAAAATAAATAAAAAAAATGTAAAAAAGGAACAAATAACAAACGAGTACAAGAGTTTTACAACTAGCAAGCTGTAGTATACGTCGCAACGAACGGCAACAACACCCTTCCAACGCAGTAAGCCAAGAGGTATAATTACCTTGCAAGCAATCGGATTCGCGTGAGCTCACGTAGAGAATCAGGCACGCTAGGTAGAAAATAAAATGCGTAATAGTCCATCGCAGGGCGATCATATGAAACGGCTGGTTTGATTTGCGTTCCGCAATAAATCTTGAAATTTCGGCAATTGCGAGCAAGTAAATTAAACCAAAAGTGTGCGTGGTGAACAGAATAGTGCTGTAGTAGCTACAAGTAAGTTAATCAGCAGAGGCAGAAGCAAGGTCAGACGTATTAAGAATATAGAGAATCTGGAATAAACAACGTACTGATAAAAGTCAAGGTCCGACAGGTTGAGTGGCCTTTGGCTTTTTACGCGGTGCGTTCTAAAAGTAGAGTGGAAATATTAAATTTAGGTAACACATACACCATAAAGCAAGAAAAATTCATTACATTGAACATGGCAGATGTAAAAAGAATGGAGGAAATGTTCCAAAGCATAAATGACAATTTAAAATGATGAATAGTAGAATGGAGAACTTCTGCCAAGAATTAAAAGAAGTTAAAAAAGAAAATGAGCTACTGAAACTACAGGTAGCAAAGCAAGAGGCAAAATTAGATTTCCTAAAAAAAGGAAATCACGAAGAAAAATGTTGTAGTAAAGGTGATACAAGATGAAGAAAATAAAAGCGAAGCAAAAACGAAAGACAAAGTGAATAAAATGCTTCACAAACTAAATATAGAAATTGAAATTGAAGTCGATATAGAAGAAGTAAAGAAACTTGGGCAATTTAACGAAGATAGAATAAGATCGATATTGACAGAAGCAAGGAAAGAGAAAACGAAGATGTTGATTCTTAATAACGCCAAACATTTGGATAAACGACGATTATTCAAAAAATGCACACGAGGAGCGTAAGGCGTTAATAGGGCAAATGAAAAAAGCGAGACAGAGAGGCTGCAAGGCATTCATAAAACACAACAAGCTAATCGTGGATAAAGAACCGAGTAAGCAGGAAAACAGCAGCAGGATGAAAGGTCACCAGACGGAGATTCACTTGAAGACCAATTAAGAAAAATAACAAAGAGGTCAGGAACAAAAAACTGTATAAAAAGAGCAAAAATTGTCGGAAAGATGATGACAAATGCAAAGTACAAGGAAAAGATTTATGGATACTAAAAACAGTTTGTAAAAAGTCGGATAAGAATCATGATAACGGCAATATAGCAAAGAAGTTACAACGTAGCAAAAAAAAAACAATGGCTTGAAACTAGGAACCTGGAATGTGAGCAGTAAAGAGGAAGAGTTGATTGAGGAATTTAATAAACTGGGTCTAAATATATTAGCATTGATAGAGACAAAAAAGAAAGGGCAGACAAGTAAAGAAACTGACAATGGCAACTTATTAATACTAAGCGGAGCGAAACCGGAAGAAGGGGTACATGCAGGAATGGGGTGCATAATAGAAAAGAACACAGCAAAGTTAATAAGAAAATGGTAACAGCGTTCGGAAAAAATTATGAAGGTAACTCAATCGAAACAGAGAGTAAATATGGTAATACTCTACGGTCCAAAAGAAGATGAGAGGATAAATTTTGAGAAGACGTTACGGACATTGCAGAAAGCGGAACAGGAACAACAGTTATTTTAAGTGATCTTAACGGTAGAGTGGAACATAGATGTAATGAAAGAGAGATTGTAGTAGGAAAGTCCGGAAAAAAAGTAAGGAACAACAATGGTAAAAGAATAATCGATTTTTGTGTCTAAAACAATTTCTTAGTGATGAAGTTTTTTCAACACCAAGAGATACACAAATACACGAGAGTGGTCATCAGCAGGAACGAAAAATCGATTGTTAATTACGTCCTAATAAACAGAAACTGCCGAAATAAAATACTAGACTTATGGTAAGAAGAGGTCCTGAGATTAATACCGACCACTTTTTAGTTTAAGCAAATACAAAATTTGCACATATCAAAGTAAATACTCGGGAAAAGCAAAACCATTTGCCTAAGCCTAGCACGATAGAATTAAAAACATACAGATTAAACAATCTAGAGGTAGCGCTAGCTTATAAGAAGAAAACAGAAGAAATTTTTACTGAGAAGGTTGCCACAGCAGCAAACTGCAAACAGGCGTGGTAGTTTACAAAAGAAAAACTACTTACAGTGGTCACAGAAACTTGTGGAATAATGAGAAAAAACACGAAAAGGAAACAAATGTTCTGGTGGAGTAAAGAATTAA